>CAKNWT010297529.1:0-23247 GCA_932066315.1 Andricus coriarius | reverse complement strand
ATGCCGCGGGAATTTCGGTTGATACTTCACATTGAATCCCATCGTAACTTTGAATTTGCCGCCCTAATTCTTGTAGCACGAGAAGTTTAGAAACTTTTAAAACTCCCTAAGTGTCGAAACCTATGATGGATTTAGGCCTAGATTTATAAGGATGCGAGAATTCCTTTTCGCCTAGGTAGATTTGCGAAGTAAAATTGTTCTTAGTATTAGTTTAGTTCACCGTCCCGCCACTAGGCGCGCTTTAGGTTGAGACTCGGTAAACGTCGATCTCCGATGTAGGCTTTAGGATTTAGTGTAGAATATCGTAGTCTTTGTCATATCTATTGGTTTTATGTTAAATATCTTGTGAATTGCCACTGAAATAGGTTATACCGTACTCAACGACCATTTTTAGTTCATAGCTTCCCCGGTAGTTGCGCGGTTACTTGATGTTTGTGAACGCACCTTCATGCGAGCACCCTTCGAGTTCACGGTCTTGGTGCGTCGCATGAATTCTGTCACTTTCGTTCTTGGTCGCCGAATGGCAACACGTGCCACAAATGATTGATATTGAGATTTTATTTGGATTTTTTTTAACTGGATTTACACGTATTTACACGGAAGAAAATGTCAGAGGTAAAACTTCATTGTAATTCGGCAAGCGAAAAAGTGACGGGTCCCGAGGTGGAAATCCTCCGGATTTCACTCGAATCTAGCCACTGCCTCGCTTGATCCCTCCTTAAGTGCTCTTTTTTTTAAGTTGTTAATTTCTTTGTGCGGCATTTGAGTCAGTGCTTAGGGTTTTATTTGATGCTATTTCGTGCGTTCACTTGAATCTAAATAATGGCCTCTTATGTGGGATTCATGACCATCGACCACGTGGTCGAATTGTGGTCTTTTGTCGGGTTTGAATCCTCACTGTCGGTTTTTGAGTAATTTTAGCCGTAGGGCCGTTTATTATTCGTTCCGGGCTTCCGATTTAATTGTTTTAGATCCTAGAATCTTTTATTGCCAAATAAAATTCTTATGTTAACAGTTTCTCAACTAAATGGCCGTCGTGATTTCAAGAACCACCCCTGAGGTTCCATGTTTTTCTTTTAGCTTTCCTTTTCTTTAGGTTTCGGATTGCCGGGTAGATTAAGTTTCTCGTTTATCCTCCTTTTTTATCTTTTAGAGTGATAACGGGCCTGGCTGGCGCCCAAAAATTAACAATAAACCACAAAACAAAATACGTGTGCCCACGCATATACGTATATAAATACGTATATTCCTGAGCACACCGCACCATTTGTGGGTTAAATCCCCATTCGCCGAGTGGCTATAAACCAGCGCTCGCAAAGTTTTAAAACGTTTTACGATCTTTCTGATTTACAATATTTCTGTTGGTATTTTTTTGGTTGAAAATTAATCTTTTTTGGCAGAAACTTAATCATCTGTCACTTCGATTGCGAATCAGTTTCCTTTGTCGCAAATTAGGTTTTTAGTATTGAAAATTAATTTCTTTGATTGAAAGTTTGGCTGTACCATTTTTTGTCGAAGATTTATCTTTCTTGGCACAAACTTAATCTTCTTGGATGAAAATTCATCTGCTGGGTTGAAAATTGAACTTTGTGATGAAAATTTATTCTATTTGGTTGAAAATTAATTGTATTTCGCGCCTCCTCTCTCAGATCACGAAACGTAGTACCTGCTCTCATGCTCTTAAAGCCACAATATTTGAAGCTAGGAACTAGAATATTTCCTATTTTTCCATCTATATTCCATGTTCCAGGGCCTCGGTTCATGATCTTCGTTCCTTTTCTTCGTGCTCAAAGAAAGCCACGTTGTCTTTTGAGTGAAAATTTCTTTAATTGAGAAAATGAAAGATAAGAGTCGAAGCTCCGAGCCGGAGAAACACGCAAGTGTCATGAATGAGCTAAAACGATTAAGGCGAAAGCTTAAGAAGCAGGAAAAAGAATTTAGTCGATTTTACAGGAAACGTAGGGTAATCTCCCGTTTCCACAGCTGAATAAAGGAAATTCTAAACCGGTAAATACCGTTGATAACGGCTCGCAAGGGAAACCAAACGCACAAGGAACATCCCAGTCGCAGTCAGGGTAAGAAGTCACTCAATTACAGTATAACTCATGAGATGCAGTCCAGATTGATGATTAACAGGGTGCGCAATCAAACACTTAAAGTCAGACAGAAATGCGTAAGGACCCGGTTTTGAATTCTGAGATCCTCGAAATAATAGGTGAACGATTGGATATAGACAAACAACGAGCCACAGCAATCGATAACGATATTGTACGCTGAGAAAAAATTCTCATAAATGGTCTTCCTGATAACGAACGCAAGGATTTATTTGAAAAATATCTTACCCCCGTCAACTGTGTCTCAGCAAAGCCTCCAAGACTTAATGCCAAGGTTAAGGCCATGATACTGGAACCAATAGTTAACTGAGACAAATGCATTTCGGAGAAGCAACAGAAAGTGACAGTTTGCTTAGCCCCACTAGATTCACCTCAAATCATCTTTGAAAGAAACGCTGAATACTACTACACCAGACGAGTGGCTGTTTGGTAAAGATATAGCTGAAACGCTGAATGTCGCAAAATCGTTGGAACGCTCTCCTGAAGTATTCAAAACAGTAGCAGTCACGAAACCTTTATTAGCATCAACATCAAATTTGACAAGAAACGCGAAGGGCCCCTGCCGTCAGCCATAGTTTCACCAACTGAAGACGGGGGAGGGCAGCGAAAACCAACAAACTACCGCCAGTAGAAATACAATTCCTGACGACGACCCAGGAAACAGAAACCCAAATATAACGGGAGGCGACATTAACAAAGACGAAAAGTATGCGATCTGGACAACTGAAACAGTTCGTTCCAGTATGAAAAAATCTGACGAATGACAGAACTATTCTATCATGGGTAGAATATTGCGACATTTCTTTTTCTCGCCGGCCAATTCAATATTCGACATCAGGGGAACCACGGTGATGACATGTAATCTCTCTCTCTCTCCCCCCCCCCTCTCTCTCTCTCTCTCTCTCTCACAATGTTTCTGTTGGTATTTTTTGTTGTTAGAAATAATCTGTTTTGCTTAAGAGTTCATTTGTTTTGGTGAAAATTCGTTTTTTTTTGTTTCATCCCTTTTTGTTTTAAAATTTAAATATTTTTAATACAAATACCAACTATTACATTTTTCGTCGAAAATTCATCTTTTGTGGCAGAATATTAATCTTCTTGACGAGTGATTCATCTGTTTGTTTAAAATTTTAATAATTCTGTTAAAAATTTAATTGTTATGTTAAAAATTCCTTTAAAATTCAAATATTAGGTTGATAATTCATGTATTTTTTCAAAATTTCATCTTTTTCGGTAGAAACTTAATCATCTATCTCTGATTGAAAATAAGTTTCCTTTGTCACAAATTAGGTTTTTCAGTATTGAAAATTAATTTGTTTAATTGAAAGTTTGACTGTTCCATTTTTTGTCGAAAATTTATCTTTCTTGGCACAAACTTAATCTTCTTGGATGAAAATGCATTGGTCTGGTTGAAAATTGTACCTGCTCTCATGCTCTTAAAGCCACAATAGTTAAAGCAAGGAACTAGAATATTTCCTAGTTTCCCGTCTATATTCCATGATACAGGGCTTTAATTCATGATCTTCGTTCCTTTTCTTTGTGCTCAAAGAAAGCCAACTTGTTTTTTGAGTAAAAATTTCTTTAATTGAGAAAATGAAAAACAAGCGTCGAAACTCCGAGCCGGAGAAATACGGAAGTATCATGAAAGAGCTAAAACGATTGAGGCGAAAGCTAAAGAAGAAGAAAAAAGAATTTAGTCGATTTTACAGGAAACGAAGGGTAACCTCCCTTTTCCAACAGTACAGAATTTTTCCACCCCTTGCATCAAGCGTCGTTGCGATAAATTTCGTTAATCAGCAACAAGGAGAGATTGGAAAAGCATAAAAATTCTTTATGTTGCGAACTAGTTGGTATGTAAGCAGCGTTTACGTAGTCCCTTGTGTCATTCAAGAAATGACGGGACGCCACGCTTTGCTCACTTGTCCACTCATGCGAAAAAAGTACAAGTTACGAGTATTTGCAAAATCTCTTTTGGACCAGGATATTCGAAAGGTTAATAATGTAAAGAATATCCGTTTAACCAGACAATTTTATTGTAGGTAGATCTTGATCAGGTTCATCAAGAAGTGGAAGAAGTGATTATGATCATCGCAGTCGAACTCCTCATAGTGATCGACGAAAAGCGGGGACAAGTCTCGCAGTCGAACTCCCCACCATTATCGTCGAAGTCGAGACAAATATCGAAGCTGGACTTCTCATCGAGATGGAAAAAATCGAGACAAGTCTCATGATAGGACTCCTCTGTCTTATCGATAAAGTTCGGAAAAATCTCGCAGTCTCACACCTCGCACAAGGAACATCTCAGTCGCAGTCAGGGTAAGAAGTCACTCAATTACAGATCAGATGCAGTCCAGATTGGTGATTAACAGGGTGCGCAATCAAGCATTCAAAGTGAGACATAAATGCCTAAGGACCCAAATTTCAATCCTGAGATCCTCGAAATAATAGGTAAACGCTTAGATATAAACAAACAACGAGCCACAGCAATCCATAAAGATATTGCCGTACGCTGAGAAGAAATTCTTATAAATGGTCTTCCGCAAAACGAACGCAAGGAGATATTCGAAAAATATCTTATCCCCGTAAACTGTATCTCAGACGAGCCTCCAAAACTTAATAGAAAGGTTAAGGCCACGATACTGGAACCGATTGTTAATTGGGAAAAGCGCATTTCGGAAAAACAACAAAAAGTGACAGTTTGCTTATCTGCACTATATTCATCACTGTCAAACCTCTTCAAAAGAACTTCTCTGGATCCTAGTTGATCTTCAGCGCGATGAAAGTCTGGCGAGACGTCTGATTATTTCAGAAAACCTCAACTCATCTTTGAAAGAAACGCTGAATACTTCTACAGCAGACGAGTGGCTGTTTGGTAAAGATATAACTGAAACGCTGAATGTAGCAAAATCGTTGGAACGCTCTTCTGAAGTGTTCAAAGCAGTAGCAGTCACAAAACCTTCATTAGCATCAACATCGAATTTGACACAAAACGCGAAAGGCCTCTGACAAACTACAGTCAGAAGAAATACAATTCCTGACAACCACCCAGGAAACAGGAACCCAAATATAACGGGAGGCGTCATTAGCAAAAACGATAAGTATGCGATCTGGACGACTGAAACAGTTCGTTCCAGTCTGGAAAAATCTGACGAATGACAGAACTATTCTATCATGGGTAGACGGTTCCGTCATTCCTTTTTCTCGCCGCCCAATTCAATATTCGACACCAGGGGAACCACAGTGATGACATGAAATTAGCTCGTGACCTTATACAAAAAAATTGCTACATGGAGACACTCGATCTTAAAGAAGGATATTACCACATTCCAATAGCAGAATCCAGAACTTCCCAACTGGCCATCTCAAGCGTGGATCCCTCGATTTAGAGTAATGTTTGAGTCATCTCCCATGTTGTTCAAACTGAGTAAAAGCCTTCATGAAACGCTGGAAAGGGGAAGTTATGGGACCTGCACTGTTTTTGTGACCAGTCACAGGGGTGCCTATTCTCTCCCCAATATTGTCTGCCTGAAGAACATGGGACGTCACGTGATACCCCAGGAATAGGTTTGCCATTAGGTTAGCAATCGAACTGGGAACCTAATTCTGCAGGTGAAACAGACGATTCCTGTTTCTAAAGTACGTTGGTGTTTTATAAACCCAGGCCCAGATGGAAATTTCATTCTAACTAGGGTTCTGTTCAATTTTAAAGTATTGTACAGAATTTTAAAAGATTTCAAAGGGTTTCGTAGAGTTTGAGGGATTTCAAAAGAACTGAAAGATTTTAATTAATTTAAGGTATTTTAAAGTATTTCTGAGATTATTTAAAGGTATTGGAAATTATTTCGTTAGATAACAATAAAACATTAAAATAATTATTCCATACTCAGATTTAAAAATTAAAGCCTCCGCTAATCTTACTAATTTACAATTTAACACGCTGCCGTTTCTAAGGCAGAGATCGAAACTATAGAGGAAAATTTTGCAAATTTTGCATACTTAAACAATAAAACTGTGCTGACATTAAACTTTATGAAATGTTAATCTGAATCCTATTAAGTCCTAAAATAATCAAAGTTTCTCAAGGTAAAATAATGTTTATAATACATGTATCTAAAAGCCTAAATTCTTTAATTCAATTAATTATTAGCTTCTTACAAACTTCAATGAAATATTTTTATTTTTTGAGCGGTTGTAATATAAGAAACTGCAGTTAAATAAAGCTAAAATTTCTGACAAATATCTAGAGGGATAATTATAAGATAGCTTAAGAATTAATGTATAATTGAAAAAAATCTATTTTACTATTAACGAATTGTATGTGAGCGGCTCAAACCTCTATTAAATTATAAAAATACACCTTCGCATTATTTACTTTATGTACTATACTATAATGCGCCGGAATTTTTATATATTTTTTCTAAGAATGGTGGAAAAGCTTTCAAAGATGCTCGGGATCGTCCACACTTCCCGTTCGTGGGGGATTTCCACCTACTAAAAACGAACATCCTTTCCTTCTTGGCAGAGATCTCTCCGAAAACCGCTTTCGCATTACTTCAAGGGGTGCTATTTTATTGCATTCTAGGGCTACTTTTGACTTCTGTCTTCTAATCTGCCTCTGCCGACATGCCAATCAAGGTCTTGCTCTAGATGGGGGCCTTTAAGCTTGCTCTTCGGGCTGACTATCTGAACACTGCACATATTACTTTCCCCGGAAGATGGTTAGTCCGGAGTTTATCCTCCTTTGCAGCTCAGAGGTGGCACTGTGGCTTGCTCCAGCACACCGCAGCTCCATGCACCTCGACGTCATATCTGCAACAACAGCTCATTGTTCCGTCTGGACCAGTGCAATTTGCTGCCAGATGGCCTTAGACTTGGCTGCGAAAACATCGCGTCGTCTAAGTTTTCTTGCAAACTATGCAGAAGACCCAAACGATCTTGACATAGGCCGCCCACAGGAGTTTTCACGCCTGCTCTTTATCTAATTTGACGTAGGCCTTATTCGTTCCCCTAAAGGGTTTTTTTGTCATGGAAATCCTCGCGTACAATGGCGAGTCACCATCAAACAACCTTCTTAGAGCTTCCTGTACTTCCGCAGTCTCGGTGGTGGGGCCGATATGCAAGATCTCCACCTCGATCTTGGGGACGAGGTGGTGGGCTCCCGCTCTTCCCAACAGCTACTGCGATGGCCGAGGACAGCTTTGTCTCTTCCTCTGGCGTCTTTCAACCTCCATGTAGCCTGATGACTAGATCAAATTCGATACAAGAAACAGAAAAACCGCGGGCTGAGAATTTTTGACGCAGTTTAGTTTCCCCGCGAATCAGATGAAGAAAACACATAATTGTCCAAGAAATAATTACCGGAAGTGCCCGCCATCTTAGATTTTGTGTTTTCGTCGATTCATCTAGACTATATTGTTGTAAAAAAATTATTTGTCGCTGACAGTAAGCAAAAAATGTGGAAAATTAGCAAAGTGGCGCAGTTTCTTCCAGGTTTTTTTGTGCGACGTGAAGATCACGGTCGGAAACGCTCTAAACACAGCGGTGTGGGAGAACTCGCGCTGTTGGACACAATATATGTGTTACCGGCAAGGCCCAAAGTGGCGGCAAACCTAAGTTTGGCTAGGCAATGCGCGTATTGCGGATGCGTTTCAGGCAAAGTCCGAAATACTATGTGAATTCGGGCATTGCCTGGCATGAATTGAGGCAAACCTAGGTTTGCCAAATGTCTCATAGGCAAAGTTATAAAACAAAACATTCGCTTCGAATTGTCCAGCTTACGAATCCTACGATATCAAAAGTTTGTAAATACTAGAATGAAATTGTTGCTTTCTCAGCACGTTTCTCAAACCAAGGTTTCTATTATTATCTTGACGTGTGAATAACACATCAGAGAGCGTGCTACAGCCGATAAGAGTTCTTATGTGATAATATAATCTTTATTTAAAATAAACGAAACTGAAACTGTAAATGTCTCTTCTCACAATGTGGGTGAGATGATGTTTAAAGAAAAATGTATGGATAAGTTGAAAGACATGAAGAAATCATAAAATTTACATTTGACTCAATCCGAACAAATTGTAATTCTAATTGGCGTAGTTTTAAAAATATTTTATGATAGTTTCTACAAAATAGGAACGAAGACTGAAATAATTTCTTCATTCTACTCCAAAAATCTGTTACATGAATGTAAATTGAATTTTTTGAAAACTGACCATCTACCAAATACTCTCTTATCATTACAATTAATTATTAGTCAAAATTCTGTGTTTAGTGGTCTAGATTTTTAAAGATTTAATTGTGTGAAAAAGTGTACGTCAAAGCTGTGCAAGTGCGAGAAGGTGAAGTTGCATTTGTAATTCAAAAATTTTATAACTCGACATCTGGCGTTAACAAGTAACCAGTATATTATAACTATTTTTATTCAATGTTACTTTTTAAAACATAACCATATATGTGTATATACGTACATTGATACAATTGTGCATTCTTACACTGCCCACAACATATTTGGCACAACTTACGTTGCCTACACTAAAGCAAGGTGAAGATTCTTCAAACTTTTCCTAAAGCACATTTGGCACACCTAGGTTTGCGTGCATTCATTCCAGGCAAAGCCTGAAATCACAGAGTATTTCGGACTGTGCCTAAAACGCATCCGCAATACGCGCATTGCCTAGCCAAACTTAGATTTGCCGCCACTACTAGGCCATCTTATAGATGTCCCAGTCTGATGACAATTTAGTTCTATTTTCCCTATTGCACAACCTTCTTGTCTTTTTACGGAGTCTCTCCAGGTGTGTATTCCACCATTCTGCTCCCTTCCTACACTTAATTATGCTTGTAGGGCAATTGTTCTCATATGATGTAGTCAAAGTCCTTCGCAGAAAATCCGCGGCGTGCTCTAACTCATCAATGGTACCATAGCCTGTGAGGAATTCCACAAGCCTCCCTTTGAGTTCCTCTTTATATGAGTCCCGAACATAGAGTCAAATCGAGAACCTCACTCCTGTTTTTAGTCTGGATTGTGAGAGTATCACCCCGAAACAGAATCTCCAGCTCTGTGCCTTCTATGTATTCAATTGAATCTCTCCCTCTGCCATTGATTTTTGTGCTTCTTTGCACCGTGTGCTGAGAATTTGGATCACACCCCAGTAGCAGAGAAATCTTGTTCTCTTGACATTACCGAATTAGAGCCTCCACCTCTCTGGGAGGCGGATGTCCCTCGGCATCCCAAAAATTGCTCCAATTTGTGATGAAACTTTCACCTTGTGACAAAAAATACCACAAGTTAATAATTTCTCTTTTTATAAACGAATTTTACGAAAAAATTCTGTAACATAACGCTTTTGCGAAGAAATCTAATTTTTCTTGTACTTAACTCACTGCATGTTTTATTTATGTACGTTTTATCTGTAATTAGTCTGGAATTGAATGTTGGATTGTGAAATTTGTCAATACTTTTCTAAGACTTGTTATATACGGATTTGGAATATTTGTTTATAAAATTTTTATAGAAATACAAATTATTTAGTCATAGAATTGTCATTCTACATAACTCTTAAATATCGAATTGCAGCAATTATAGACAAGAAAAATTTGATTCTGGGGGCTAACTTTAGATTTGTGTAACTACTAGGTCTAGAAAATGTTAATTTGAATAGAAAACTAAAGGCTGTCAAAAAGCGTCGCTTAATAATTAAAACATATGTAGGTATCATTTTTTTCCAAAATTTCAGTAAATTTCCCCAAATTACTTTGGCTAAGTACACCAGATTTAGAAAAGTTCTCTGACATATTAGGAAAAATGTATATACCCAACTAAATTGTGGTTTAATCCCTAACTAATTGTAGGGGAATTTCATAAACTTGTTTACAGTGAATATTGACTTTTTCTCATTTTATAACCGTAGTTGTGTTTCCAAGTATTTTGCCTGAAGATTACTCAGTCATTATGTTACAACCAAGTTGTTTAAGTCCGTATCCAAGTCCGTCAGAAAAAGTAAGCCTGGTAGAGGTCGCATGTGGAGAAACGTCCTGTTAAGAGGATGCCTGTCATGGGGAGACCTGGACCTGGACCTGACGGGAGGAGATAACTTATCAGGAGAATGTTTTCTGTCTGAAGCAGAAGAGACATCACGTTATATCCCAAGAATAGGTTCGCCATTAGGTGAGCAATCGAATTGGAAACCTAATTCTGCAAGATGAAACAGAGGACGATTTTTTGTGAGTACGTTGACGTTTCATAAACCCCATCCCAGACGTCAAAATGTACTGAAACAAAATTGACCCATACTTGGTTCATATTAAGCAATACGAATATTGAAAACAATTCAACTATTTTTCATTTCTTGCATTGATTAAGAGAGTGAACATAACTGAAGTTTAAGATGATTTTGTAAGAAAAGGACTTGAAAGAAAATTAAATATTGAGCTTTTTCTGTATGTTTCTCACCTCTTCGTCAACGCCCTCCATACAAGTAACATCGTCTTGTCTAAATTTTATTTCCATTGATGTTTAGTATCTCGAATCAGTTTTGGTTTCCTTTTGAGATCCATTTAAGCCACTAGATGTTCATTAATTTTGCGACCCGACTTTATCCATTAGAAACTCATCAATTTGATATGAATTGATTTTTTTTATTGCACGCTTTATTTTATCAATATTCTAAAAATATATTTATTTCAAGGTACATGTCTCTTTTGCCCCTCATTTTCCATTTCCGATTAACTTTGTGTGTCCGAGATACTGGCCGAAAAGGTCGTAGCATTTAGGTTAATTTAGATTTCTTTAATTTCCTAGAATTCGATATTTAGAACCAATAATTAGAACCTTATTTAATCATAATTTCTGAAGTTTCGAAGCTTTTAAATACTTGCGGAATATAAAACCTTCCTTTCTTTTATGAATCGACTATCTAGACTAAATTATCCGATCCTATAATTTCCGATGTCATTATATATGACACTATATATTTATCCATGATTGCTAAATGGAGAACCGTTATTCTATTTTACCTTAAACTTAAAATGTTATTTATCATTAAATAAATTCAGTAATTTATTAATTGATTGAATTAATTATGTGTAGATTCGGCGAGACAATCTTTTCAGTTCCAGCACTCGCGCCTGATCTTTAGCTTCAATTCTTAAAAGAATTTATTTTAATGTACAACATAATTTTCTCAATAAAATAACCACACAGAAAAAAAATGTATTATTCACAGCGATTTCAGAGTAATCTTCACCTGCTACAAAAATTACCTACACGTGTTAAGATATACCCACGAGATGGGAAATGGTTACCTCGCCTACTGTATTGAATCTAGTTCTGTTTTGATGCGAAAACATTCAACTTTATCTATTTAAAAGTTACCCGCAACGAAAATTCGCCTCTGTTCTTTCTGTGCAACTATTTCCTTTGACTAATTTTTTGGAAGTGTTCGGAACATGAAGAATTTCCGCTTTCACTTTCAGTCATAGCACCATCTTGTTTTTAAATTTGTATGCATTTCGTATTAACAGGAAACCTTTTCAAAATCGTTTTTTTATAACGCACGCGTTCTGGATTCTATTATTATATTCAACAAAAGAATCAAGGATGACCGCCAGTAACAGAACCAGAATAGAAAGGATCCTCATTTTTTCTAATTGAGGAAAATCTTATCAATGTATTAATGTACAATTTGGGAAAAGTGTAACTAATGATTATTCTGCTCCTCTATTAAAGTATTTTAATCACATACATACATATTTTACTATACCCTAGTCGTTATCTTATGGAATATATGAGCCTCGAGCTATTATCTTTTACAATATATACTTTGTAAATCAGGTCAAGGAACAACATTTTTCAAATTTCAACGGTTTAAAGATTTCGCGAGGCTTTAAGAGATTTCAATCAATTTTATAGGATTTCAAAGATTTCAAGGGATTAGTCAAAGGCATTGGAAAAAATTTAATCAGGTGATGATGAATTATTAAAATAATTATCCCACATTAAGATATAAAGATTAAAGCACCAACTACCCGGGCTCAATGCTCACTACGGAACAGTACGAGTTCTTCAGGAAGGCTACCTGGAGGACGCTCGAAAGAGTGTCCCCAGATCAATGGCCAAAATTCTTGACCTCCTGCAGGGGAGGGGTCTTCGTATTCGTAGCAGCCAACCTAGCAGGGAACCTACGACGTGGTTCCCGGGTAAACTAGAAGACCCGTCTGAGGTACTCCGGCTGCTGGAGGGATTCAACCGCTCACTTAAGACAGCGTCCTGGCAAATCGTCAAGCACGATAGGCCTCAGGAAGAGGACAGAGTAAGAGGCACCAGGCATCTCCTAGTTGTGCAGATTCCTGAGTCCCAGGCAAGGGCTCTTAAAGCCCTTAATAACAGGCCCTTCTATCACTTCAAACAGGTCAACTTTAGAATTGCCGGCTAGGGACAGAAGGAGCCTGTTGGGACACCGGAATATCAGCACCAGGCCTAAATGACTAAATAACTAAATGACCTAAATAACTTGCATCACAGCAAAGGCGCGTCTGCCGTTTTGCAGAGGGGCATGGCTGCGAGGCACACAGGTATCTCACTTATCCAAGAATCTGGGTTAGTTCAAGATACCATAAGAGGGTTTAGGGGTGGGCTCGTCTTTTCTGTTACAGGGACCTCAAGGCGGCCAAACCAAGGACCTGAATACTGGCGAAGGGAGTTAACGCTGTCCCGCTGCTTGAGCTATGTTCGAGAGACCTGATGATGATAGCCATGGATCTCAAAGGAATAGGAAGGCTAGTTCTGGGATAGGCTTATTTTCTTTATGACAGCGATACCAAGCCACCATTGGAAGCACGTACACTGGTGAAATATTGCAAGGTAACGGGTATTCCTCTTCTGCTAAGATGCGATACTAATTCCCACCTTTTTGCCTCAAATTAATTTTTCTATTTGCTAAAAATGCATCTATTTGGTTGAAAATCCATCTTTTCGGGTTTAAAATTCAACTGTATTCTAAAAACAATCGACTATTTTGTTGATGTATTTATAATAATTATATGTTTATAATATATATAATATATAATAATAATGTATTTAATATATATAATAAGATATTATATCATGTATTTAATATCATATATTCAGACTTGAAATCTTGAGAGTTTCACGTTGGATTCATCATTGTACTTTGTTTACTATAGTCGTCATCTCATAGATTATACAATGTGCCTCGAGCTTCTCCTCGTGAGATATTTACATTTTATCAATCCGTATGTGTATGCGTGTGTGTGTGTGTATGTACACATTTCAAAGTATTTCCATGGATTGCTTGAAGGCATTTAAAAAGATTATATCAGATCGGAATAAATTATTAAAAAATTTATACCAATTTACAATGATCACGTTTATCTTGCTAAGGCAGATTTTATAAATGTAGAGGAAAATTACGCAAATTTTGTGTACTTATACAATTTAACTGCGCTGACGTCAAATTTTATAAAAAAAATTTCCGACTCCTATGTAGTCCTAAAATGATCCGAATTTTTCACTGTAATCATTTTTTCTCGATGGGATGACGGTTTCTGATCTACAAAGTCTAAACCAGAATGGGTTTCTTCATTTTTGATATCCTCTTCCTCATCTTCTTCCCTTTCATCTTTTCCTCTTTTTCTAAAATTTTTCTTCGCTCTTCCTTGCAATATCATACACACCTCTCGTCCCGTCTTTACCTTTTCTGCTATTAATACTTCCTTTTCTTCTTTCAACTCTTTCCTATTCATCCCTGTTGTACAGTTCTTTCTTACTTCTATCACCATTCATCCCACTGCTCTGCCTTTTTAAGACATTCTGTTTGCATTTTCAACTTGTGATCTGTAACTTTTTTTTTTGTAACCTTACCCTTACTATTTCCCAAACCTTTTCACCTAACAACGTCTGCATAATTACTTCCACCACCCATTACTGCAAATTTTTTATAATTTCCCTATCCTTTCATTCCAAGTCTGATACATTCCAGTAGTACATCAAAAAAGGAAAGCAATAATTTCTCCTCTCTTGTTGATTCGTACTGTTTTTTATTTTCCGCCTTCCGTTTTCTTTTTCTTCTAGACCCCCGTCACCTCAATCTTTATAAACTCTTCTCTTTTTTCAACGCAATTTCTGATTTTATACCTTCTATCTTCATTTTACCATACTTCACCCTCTTTCTTTTTCCCTTCTTCCTTTCCCCTTCCGCTATTTTCCTTAACTTATGCTGCGTATTCCTTTCTAACCATGTGAAATCATCCTTCTTTCTTACCGAGCTTTCATATAACGCCCTCTTCTTCTTAGTCACTACTCTCTTATATTCCCATTTCTTTAGTTACACCCGTGCCATTTTCTGTATACTTTCCTCTTCCTTTACTGCCCTTCTTACTGCCTCTATTTTCTACCTTCGCCTTCTGCCTCTAGTCTCTCTAGTCTCTCTTTCCTCTAGCTTCTGCTTTTTCCCATCTTTTCTATCTTTTTTCTATACATTCCCCTGGCCTTGCTCTCATTTTTCTAACATTACAGCGTTCAAAATACTGCCCGATCTAAATCTTTTCCCTCTACTTTCACTCTCTCTATTCTACGTTAAACCAATTGCATACACCCCGCCTTCCCTTCATTTCTGTTTCTCCATTTTCATTTCTTTCTCACTTCGTCCTTCTTCTCTGTACATGTCTCATCTCATCTACTTCTACCCACTTCTTCACTAACCCGATTTTAGCCTGTACCCTCTAATACTCTTTTTATTTCTCCTATCAGAATTTTCAACTCTTGGTCTACTACATTTCGCTCTCACATTTGGCATTCTTTACCTTTTTCTTAAACTGTTATTTTTCTTCTGTCGACAAATCCCCTCTTCATATTCTTTTCGCGTTCAATTATTGTGTACCCTTTTTGTTGCGAGGCTTTTCTCGAGTTAATGTCAATATAACGAGAATGTGATCCGAATAAATATTGGGCAATGTGGCTAGGAATGCTGCTCAAGCGTGTCAGAAATTAGCAAAAGTTTAGGGGGAATTTCCTAAAAATTGTAGGTAGCATTCCATTTCCAAAATTGTAGGGAATTTCCCGTAACTATTTTGGCGAATTACCCAAAATTTAGGAAAAATGTATTCACCTAACGAACTTGATCTTTAATCCCTAACAAATTGTAGAGAAATTTTCCAAAACTGTTTGGAAAACGCTCATTTTGTAAGCGTTGCTGTGTTTGCGAGTATTTTGCATGAAGATTATAATTCAGTCTCTTAAAACTAACATAAATATTACATACTTAGTCATTATCTTACAACGAAAATTCTAACGCATATCAGTCAAGGTAAAAAAATCAATAATTGATCTAAAAAGACAACAAAATTATTATTTATTGTTTTACTTTATTTTGATGTTGAATAAATAAATAATTGTAATACAATCAAACTTCATTTTCAATAAACACATCTAAAAATTTTAATCGATTGCAGTTTTAGGTGGCATATTGTAGAATATTTTAGAAAGTGGAGCCACTCAATATTTTTCTCATGATTCCGAATAGCGGCTATTAAAAATTGCAGTTTATACGTGGTTTAGTCGCACTACTCGAAAAGACCGTGTGATAGGGCGTTGGGGACCTACTTGAGTTTCATTAATTTCTTCTTGGGTCAATAGGGTAACGATGCCGCTTTTCATGTTTATTTTTGCCCGTCTTTTTTTGCGATTGCTGTATGCATACATTCCAGCCAGAGTATTACTAGTCTCTAATATTGCAAAGACTTCACCATCAGACGTTGATAAAACAATTTGTTCCTGGGTTGGCATAGGACCATACGTGTTCTTCGCTATTGCCAATTGTAGGGGTGTATCGGCCGGAAAAGTGTATCTTCGAAGTTCGAATATCTTGTGTGGATTCGGGTAGGAAATAAGCCGAAGAAATGTAAGTTGGTCAAGTCCATATCCAAGTCCGTCCGAAGAAGGAAGGATGGTGGGAGGACGCATGACAAAAGAATGCCTGGTAGGAAGATGCCTGGCAAGAGGAGACCTGGACCTCAATCTGACATGAGGAGATATCCTATCAGGAGATTGTTGTCTGCCTGAAGAAGAAGGTGCGTTACGTGATAACCCAGGAATAGGTTCGCCATTAGGTAAGCAATCAAACTGGAAACCTAATTCTGCAAAATGAAACAGAGGACGTTTTTTCAACTACATTGGTAGCTTTAGAAGCTTTTAAGTTTAGAAGCTTTTTAATACTTCCTACTTAACCTTCAACTTCGAATGTCATTTATTATTGAATAAATTCAGTAATTCATTAATTGGTTGAAGTAATTATTTGTAGATTTAGCGAAAAAATCTTTTCAGTTTCAGCAGTTGCGCCTGATCTTCAAGTTAAGTTATTAAGAAAATTAATATAAAGGTACAATATAATTTTCTGAATGAAATAACCAACTGCTTCCTTTGACTAATTTTTTTAAAATGTTCGGTACATGATAAATTTCCTTTTGTACTTTAACTCATAGCACTATCTGGTTTTTATATTTGTATCCATTTTCTATTCACAGGGAAGCTTTTCAAATTCCATTTTTTATAACGCACGCGTTCTGGATTCCGTCAGATTAAGTTCGTACTGATTTCGGACAAACTCAAATCGAGTTTGGAAAAAAAACGTGAAGAATAAAATGCGGATTGCTTATGATAAATTATTATTTTCAGAAAGCTCAAAAATGTTTTCAAAAATACACATATATTATTATATTAATAAATTATTATATTATTATATTCACCAAGAGAATTAAGGATGACCGCAAGTGACAGAACCAGAGTAGGAAGGATCCTCATTTTTTCTTACTAAGGAAAATTTTAATAATGTATTAACACAGAATTTGGTTGACAGAGTGACTAGTGATTATTTTTCTCCTTTATTAAAGTATGTTATAATATACGCATATACCATAGTCGTTATCTCATGAATTACATAAGCCTCGAGCTATTATCTGTTATAATATTTACTTTGTAAATCAAGTCAAGGAATAACATTTTTAAGATAACAACACCAATTTCAAGGTTTTTGAATAGATTATAGGAAATTACAAAGAATTTTGTAAATTTTAATATAATTTAAAAATATTTCGCAAGGCTTTAAGAGATTTCAATAGATTTTATTGGACTTCAAAGATTTCAAGGGATTTTAATATATTTCCAGGTCAAGGTATTTCAGAAGATTTCGATAGGTTTCAAAGCTTTTAAGGGATTTCAAAAATTTGATGATTTCCTCCATTTTGTCTTAAATTATTCCTTAAACATGCCTTTGAAATTCAAATATTAGGTTGATGATTCATGTATTTTGTTAAAATTGTATTCTATTTAATTAAGAATTAGTTCTTTTACTGAAAATTTAACAATCATTAAGAGTCTTTTTTGTGTTGGAGATTCAATATTTTGGTAAAAAATTCAAATTTTTGGGTTGAAATTTCAATTTTTCTGTTAGCAATACATATTATTGGGATAAAAACCTAACTGTTTTGCAGGAAATCTTTTTTTTGTGTTAAAAATTTAACATTTTGCATGAGATTTTTTTTCTTTATTGAATGAAAAATCGTTTTTGGTAGAAAAATCAACTCGTTTGTCGAAAATCGAGAATATTCGATTTTCGGGAATAAACATTTTCTGTAGTTTTAGTTTTTCCAGGAATTTAACATTTCTTCAGTTTACTATTTGGGTTGAAGATTGAACTATTTTATTAAAATTTCAATTTTTTCGGTTGAAAATTCTACTAGTTGGGTGAAAGTTTACTATTATTATTCATAACATTGTTTGAATATTGAACTATTTTGTTGAAAATTATATTTTCAACTAAAAATTTAAATACTCAATTATTGGAAAATTAATCTTCTTAATTTAAAATTGAACAGCTTGATTGGCAGTTAAACTAATTTCTTAACAATTCATTTTATTAGCTAAATATCCATCCCTTTGGTAGAAAATTTATCTTTTTTGTTTAAAAATTAATTCTTGTAACTGAAAATTCAAATATTTTATTATTAGTTAATAATTGATTAAAAATCTCTTTTTTAATTTGAAGATCCATCTGTTTGATTGAAAATTTGTTTCTTAACAATCAGTTTTTTTTTAACTGGAAATTTAACTATTCCTCTTTTGGTGGAAAATTAATTTACGTTTAGATAAAAATTCAACAATTTTATTAAAAATTCAAACCTTCACGTAAAAAATTCAACTGTTTTCGAGGGAATTCGTCTTTTTCATTTTAAATTTAACCTTTCTTGGTAAAAAAAATATAATATTTTATTGCTTGAAGTATTAACAACTGTTTGGTTCGAAATTAATTTTTTGTTTCCTAAAAATTCGACGATATGACTAAAAATTCATCCCCTCGGGCTTAGAAGATATCTGTTTTCTGCAAAATTCTATTTTGTAGCTTGAAAGCTCAACTCTTTTGTTGAGAATGCATCTCTTTTGGTAAAAAATAAATCTATTTTGTTGAAAATGCAATATATTTCGACTTGAAATTTTAGCGATTCATATTGAATTGAACATAGTACCTATACAATAATTCATAACAATAAACAATAATGTAATTAATTTATAATAAATAATTAGAATAAATACTAATAAAATAAGTAGCAACAATTATTTATAATTTGTGTGACTTTTAAATACGTAATGTACGTAATGTACCTAATCATGTTTCGATTGCGATTTTACGAAATAAAAGTCATCTTATATAATAAAAATATCTCCAAAATTAAAAATAATCCCACGTATCAGATAGATATGACCATATTATAGAGGAATTTTGAAGATAATGTTCCCAAAGTTTTTCAGACACTCTCACAAGTTTGTGGGAAATTTTCTAAAAAATTGTAGATATCATTCAATTTCAAAGTTTTAGGGAATTTTCCCCGATTATTTTTGCTAATTACCCGAAATTTAGGAAAGTTTCCTGAAATGTTAGGAAAAATGAAGTAACCCAACGAAATTGTGGATTAATTCCTAACTAATTGCAGGGAAATTTCCCAAACCTGTTTGAAAAATAAACATAATTATTACATGTTTAGTCCTTATTTTACAACTGAAATTCTAACGCATATCAGTGAAGGTAAAAAAATCGATAGACGAACTAAAAATTTGATAAAATCATTAGTTACTTTTTTAATCAATATTTCCTTTCGGCTATTTAAAATCGCGATTTACACGTCGTTTACCCGCTCTACTCGATAATACTGTCTGATTGGGCGTTGAACACCTACTGGAGTTTCATTAATTTCTTCTTGGGTCAATAAGGTAACAGTGCCGCTTTCCATGTTTATTTTTGCCCGTCTTATTCTGCGATTATTATATGTATATATTCCAGTCAAAGCATTACTAGTCGTCAGTATTGCAAAAATTTCACCATCAGATGTTGATAAAACAATTTGTTCTTGGATTGGCATAGGCCCATAGATTTCCCCTTTTATTTTCACTTCTATTGGTTTATCGGCAGGAAAAGTGTATCTTCGAAGTTCGAATATCTTGAGCGGATTCAAGCAGGAAATAAACCGAATTAATCTAAATTGTTCCAGTCCATATTCAAGTCCGTCAGGAAAAGTAAGCCTAGTAGGAGGACGCATTTGAAGAGAAATCATGTTAAGAGATTGCCTGCCATGAGAAGACCTGGACCTGGACCTGACAGGAGGAGATAACCTATCAGGAGAATGTTGTCTGCCTGAAGAAGAAGGGACGTCACGTGATAACCCAGGAATAGGTTCGCCATTAGGTAAGCAGTCGAACTGGAAACCTAATTCTGCAAGATGAAACAGAGGATTAATATTTTCTAAAGTACGTTCGTATTTTATAAACCCTGGCCCAGACGAAAATTTCATTCTAACGAGGGTTCTGTTCCAGGGAGGGTTTCCAGAGTGTCTCGTGAGGGCCTTCAAAAGTAATGCAATTCTTTGATTGCATGTATGTATATACGATATGACAAGGCCTTTCAGGCCACACATCTTGTGTTGATTATTTGACTTTATTATGAAGATGACCGAGTATCGGTACAAATACGGACAACATGACTTTTTAGTAGATTTTACCAGTGTGACGGCTCAAAATTGCATACAAGTTTTGCATCTCAGTTCTTACTACATTTATTATTTTTATAAATATAAGTTATTATTTCATAATATTTTAATTTTGTCTTATTTCTTGTTTACAATTTTGAAAAGCTTTTATTTGCTTGGGCGGAATGGAATTGCGATGTAGGTATATAAGCAAACAAAAGAAGAAGCTGTAAATAATAAAAAAAAGTTATTATATATTTGAAACTGTATTTTTTCGGACGTCAAAAAATCGAATTAGGGGGCCACGTTGACTCAGGTGGCTTATCGCTAAAAGAATCTAATCACAATACAAGGTGTGGCTATTAAATAACGAGAGTGGCGCTGCTGCAGAAGAAGTACGCATGCGAAAAACATCAGCGACCGACAGCTGTTTAGCCTGAAGCCTTCTCTTTCGAATGCAACCTCTCGTTTCTGTAAACAAATCCGTATAGTCGTAGCTTACGTTCGCATTGAAGTTGTTTTTTTGCTTCGCCGGAAAATTTTTAAGTGTAACAGTAAGCAACGAATTGTTGTGAAATTTCACATGAAACTTGGAAAACCCACTCCTGAAACTTATAATTAATTGAAAAAACTGTATGGCTAACAAAATGGTGCCGAAAATGCTCACGTTTGAACAACAAGAAGCTCGCAAAAAGTTTTGTACTGAAACTTTGAATGCCATTGAAATTGACTCAAGCTTACTGGAAAGGATAATAACATGTGACGAATCGTGGTTTTTTACTTATGATGCTGAAACTAAGCGGCAATCCATTCACTGGAAGACCCTAACTTCACCAAGAGCAAAAAAGCTTGAATGAGAAAATGAAAATTCAAAACCATGATGATTGTGTTTTTTTAACCCGAATCCGCCCAAGATTTTTTTTCCGCAAACGAAATTTGAAATAGGGAATAACCTCCGCGGCTCAAAATTGCCAACTTGCACTAAACAGTAGCCTAAAATTATTTGGGTTACCTCCCTGAACAGTGTGCAACGGTTTTGCGCGAGATTTAAATGTGAAAGACCAGGATAAGTCGGTTTTCATGCACCACTGCTCGCCGTACCATAGATGACCCCGTGAGCGGATTCGGGTTAATATTCATGGGATTGTGTGCCTTCACTCGGTTCTTGAAGTTCAAACTAATAATCAACATTACTACCTTCACGTTCTTACTGAACTCCATGAAAGAATAAGAAAAAAACGACCCAAATTGTGGAAGGAAAAGTCATGGGGTCTCCACCAAGACAATGCGCCGACTGATTTCGCATT
Organism: Andricus coriarius; assembly: GCA_932066315.1. NCBI lineage: Eukaryota > Metazoa > Arthropoda > Insecta > Hymenoptera > Cynipidae > Andricus > Andricus coriarius. Next base: position 1,793 of record CAKNWT010297529.1, on the reverse strand, counting down.
ATCTGTCAAAAGGTTTTTAGCCAAGTACAGAATCCCAGTGTAAGACCCTCCCCTTATTGGCCGTATCTTGCGCCCTGCGACTTCTGTCTGTTTCCTAAGGTCAAATCTGCATTAAAAGGAACAAGATTTGAGTCCGTTGAAGCTGTGAAAGAGAAGGCGGCACGCGTCCTGAAAGAGCTGACAGAAGAAGACTTCCAGCACTGTTTCAAACAATGGAAGATTCGCATGAAGCTTTGTAGGGATATTTAATAGCCACACCTCGTATGATGGAAATTTTAGAGCTCTTCTTCGTTATTGTGCAAAAATGTTGACGTACAATTAAGTAAAAATATTAAACTTGCAGGAAATAATGCAATGTATACTAGTCCGCAAATTAAAACTGAAGCTATTGAATTATGTGGGGAGTATGTTTAAACGAAAGTTATAAACCGTATTATGAAAGGAAGATTCTGCGCCATTGTGGCATATGAATCTCGTGATATTAAAGGCACTGAACTATTTTCTATCTGCAATAAGTTCGTTGACGAAGATTTAATGCTATTTCGCGAAGATCTTCTCACTTTTGTTTGTGTGCCGGATTTTAGTGTAGAAGGGTTGGCAAATAACTTAAAATAAGCTCTTCAATCCCTTCTTATTGATTTGAAACTCATAGGAGAACAGAACTATTATGGCGTAGCGGCTAAATTAAGTTCGTTTCCATTTTGGAAAAACTCGAACAGAGTTTGAAAAAAGAACAATAACGATAAAATACGAATCACGTCGGACAAATTGTTATTTGCAGAAAGTTCAACAATGGTTTTAAAAACACATATATACATATTATTATATAATTATATTTACCAAGGAAATTAAAGACGACCGCCAATGGCAGAACAAGAGTAGCAAGGATCCTCATTTTTACGAAATAAGTAAAATCTTATTAATGTATCAATTTAGAACTTGGTTGACAGTGTAACCAATTATTATCATGCTTCTTTATTAAATTATGTAATATATAAATGTTTACATTAGTCCTTATCTCATGGCTTATATATGCCTCGACTTTATTCTTGTGAGATGTTCATATTTTATAACGGGTTAAGAAACAATATTTTTAAGATTTCAAGTTTCTAACAATTTAATTTAATTATAATTTCATAAATATTTCGCACGACTTTAAAAGATTTAATAAATTTTATAGTATTTCCATGCTTTCACGGTATTTCAAGTATTTAAGGTATATTAAACAATTTAAAGCGATTTCAAAGTATTCTACAGGATTTCAGAAGATTTCAAAGGGTTTCAAAGATTTTAAGGGATTTCTGAAGAATTCAAAGATTTTAATTAATTCAAGGTTTTTTGAAGTATTTCGCAGATTATTTAAAGGTATTGGTAAATATTTCGTCAGATGAGGATGAATCATTAAAATAATTATCTCATGTTCAGATATGTCAGCTAATTTACAATGGTAACGCAAATTTTGCGTACGTGTATAATAAAACTGTGCTGACATACAATTTTATGAAATTTTAATCTGAATCCTATTAAGTCCTAATCAGAGTTTCTCATAGTAAAATAATATTAATAATACACGTATCTGAAACACGAAATTCTTTAATTCAATTAATATTAGCTTTTTCAAAATTCAATAAATTTATAATTGACAAAAAACAAACTATTTTACTATCAACGGATTGTATGTAAGCGGCTCAAACCTCGTTTAAATTATGAAAATACACTTTCGCATTTTTTTACTTTATGTACTACAATGCGGGAGCGTCCACACTTCCCGAACGCGCCGGATTTTTACCTAC
>CAKNWT010297513.1:0-13150 GCA_932066315.1 Andricus coriarius | reverse complement strand
TGGAAATCAGTGAGATTTCACTGGAAATCAGTTAGATTTCACTGGTTCATTTTAAGGGAGAATGTAATATAAAACCAGCTGCTGCCTCTCCCCCTCAGGATTTTTTGACGCACCTTATATTTTTTATTTTTACTGGTAAACAAGCCTGAAAAAAAAATCTTCAAAATCATTCATTCACTTTGTCCACATATAGTTTATTTTTTATATATTATATATTTATATTACAGTTTCCTATATTTTCACACATTCCAAAGAGAAACCACTAATTATAAATTTCAGTTTCGGTTTATAATTTTTTTAATGAAAGCTCATTATCTGAGTATTAATTCGCCAAAGCAGTAATATACGCTTCTTCGCCATTTTCTAGAAAAAACACTTTTAAATATTCATAACAGGAGATCATATGGAGTTCGACGAAATAAATCCGGTAGCTCAGTTTATAAATATAATTTCGTTTAATAATTTTCCAAAAATCTGCAAATAATAATGTTGAAATAACTACTTATAAATGCAAATTATTTTTTCATTATGTTTAACAATTATATTTAATATAAGAAGCATAAACGAGGTTTTTTAAAAGAAAAATTGTATTTTTAATCGCAGTTCGTACCTTCCGAAGTAAATATTTCTTTGGTACATCACTGTTCTATTTGGAAATTCTGATTACAAATTACGATTAGTAACAGAGCTGGGGGGAGGGGGGGCAGTGGAAGTAACGTTACGAACTGAGATAACATTTAGTACATTTCCTAATCATAAATTTTAGCAAAGTTTGCGAATTTCTTTTATTTCCTCTGTTTTTAAGAAACTTCCCCCTTTTTCCCCTTTGCTCGTTTTTTTGCATAAATGCGAACTGAATTAATAAAACCCAATAAGAAAATCCAAATATTTTTCATTAAAAGTTCATTCTTTTTAATTGAAAATTGTACTATCATATTTTTGGTACGGAATTCATCTCGTTTGGTTAAAAAATTCTACTATTTGGTTGAAAATTCATGTACATATTTTTATGAGAATTTGTTTTTTTGGTTGAAAATTCCACCGCTTCGTTGAATGCTGAACTCTTTGGTTAAATATTGACGTTTTTTTAAAACTTCATTTCTTCCGTTAAAACTTGAACTATTTTGTTGAAAAATTGTTCAATTTCCTTCTAAATTAATTTTTTTAACTGAAAATTTAATTATACTATTTTTAGTTGAAAATTCAAGTATTTGTGTTTAAAAATTCATCCTTTTTGATATAAAATTAAACTATTTTGGTAGACATTTTTTTGTGTGTGTTAAAAATGCAAATGTTTGGTTGGAAACGAATCTGTTTTATTTGTGGTTTAACTATTTTTTGAAAATATTGATAAATATTCATTCAAATATGAATTATTACATTTTTAGTTTACATTTAATGTTTTTTGGTTGAAAGTAGAACTACTTTCTTAAAAATAATTTCAGTCGAAAATTGATATCTTTGGTTTAAAATTTAAATATTTGGTTCAAAATGCATTTTTCCTTTCAATTAATTTTTTAAACTCAAAATGTAACTATTGTATTGTTTGAATAAATACAAAATCAATGTTTTCCTTTCAAGAAACATAAGATAAAATCCAATTAGTCAACGTGAGTTAAAAGACTGTTTTTCAACTGACGTTCGCTTAGTAATGAAAAATTTGTTTTTCATAGACTCGATGATACATTTTAAACTACATTTTTAATACTTACATTAACCTATATAGTTTAAATGTTTAAAATAAAAAATTCTTCTTATAAAATAAGTCTTCTCAATTTTTATGAATTTTTAAAAAGTAGAAAGTTTCAGGTCAAAAACTCTGGGTACTAATTTTCAAAGGCCAAAGAGATTTAAAAAAATTTTAATTAGACACATGAAAAAGCACTGTTTTTATCTGCTAATTCAATGCAAAAATATTGAAATAACGTGACAATTTTCTTCGACACTTTTAAAATAACAAGGTTATGTTTAGCTTATTTTAATGTTATATAGCTTCTAGAAAATGCAGGGTGATGGATAAGCGGTTGTATTTTTATTATTATACCATTAGGCCATTCAAATTATCATTTAAATAACACGTTCGTTCCGCAACACTGTTCCGACTCAGGTTGCTGATCAATCTCTCTAGCGATCACCCCAAGTGAAGAGCCTCGCAAGGTCGTCATGTGAGGTTCCCCACTCGGGCCCATTAGTATCCAAGGTCTTTTGTTGCAGGCGTCATTCACTCTGACACTCTTTTTATAAACTATTTGTCGCTACAATTTTCTGTCCTAGCATACTTCTCTATTCACATTCTAACCATTTATTCTAACCATTCTTTCCGTGGCTTGCCTCTGGGCACACTGCTATTTATTGTATCTTGATAGACTTGTTTCGTCAGTCGTTCATCTTTCATTCTTTCAAAATGTCCGAACCATCTTAACTGATTTTTTCCCCATATGTCAGCTTGTGTCTCTTCTGTACCACATTCTTTGAGGATTATATCGTTTCTCACTTTGTCCATCAGTGGTTTCCCGCATATTGTGCGCAAGAATGTCATGTTGGTCGCGGTAATTTTACCCTTATCCTTTTCTTGAGAGGTCTATGTCTCGTTACCCTAGAGCACAGTCGGTACAAATATAGAATTATGTATTGCCATTTTGGCTTTTTTTTTAAGATATTTTTACTTCTGATAATGGTCCCTGCTCTACCGATAGCCTTCTTACCCTCGCTTATGCGCCTATCTAACTCCCCACCTATCTTTCCGTCACTAGTGAATAGGCAACCCAGATATACGTACTTATCAACTTTTCTATTTTCTCATCATTTAGGACAATTTTGCACATTGTTTTTCTCACCTTTTCCTTTAAACTCCATAAGATTTTTTTTATTTACGTTCATTTTGAGTTACATACTCTTTATGCTTGAATTCAGTGTGTTCAATATTCTTTGCAAGTCTTCGATTGATTCTGCCATAATAAGCTTATCATCTGCGAATGCTATCCCACGTACCCTTACTGTTTCGAAATCTACACCTTCTTTGTCGAAGAGAGACATTCTTAGACACCTGTCCCTAAATATAATAAATAGCCATAAATAGCATCCTGGTCTAACACCCTGCACAATATTGAACCAGTCACTTAGTTTCCCATTAACCCTTACACTTGCTTTGCTACCAGCATATATATTGTTTGTATAGTTTGTAGAAGCCATCCATTGACTCCGTACTCTTTCAGGACTTCCCAAAGCTTACTTCTATCCACCTTTTCAAATGCTTTTTCTAGGTCAACAAACAGACAACTTTTTTGCTACTCTCAGACTTTTTTCTGTGATCTGTCTTAAGCTGAATATTTGATCCGTACATGATCTACCTGGCATAAATCAACTTTGGACTTCCCATATATTTTCTTCTTTTATTTCCATTACCCTGCGGATAAGTATTTTTGAGTATATTTTACTTACGGTACTTAATAAGCTGATACCACTGTAATTATTGCAGTTGGTTTTATCTCCTTTCCTTTTGTATATTGGTTCGATAATCGCTTTTCTCCAATCGTCTAGGACTTCTCCCATCTCGATACATAAATTTATCAATTCGCGCAACCTGTGTACGGGAACAAACATTTTGTAATTGTTGAAATGCTTCATTTATCATTCATTTTGGAAGATTTAAAAGAAGCGTACAAGAGAATGTTGAACATCACAAGTCTTAGCGATGAGGAGAGAAACACACTTGAGGGTGATTACAGACAAAAAAAGAGGAAAGTTAAACGACTAGTTAATGAAAGTAAAGGTAAAATCAGAACAGAAGAAGAGAAGAAAATACAAAACGACTTTGAGGAAAGCAAGAAACTATTATTCAAATAAGATGAAGGGAAGTAAAAGTACAGAGTTTGTCAGCATGAGAAACAGCAAAGGTGAAATGCTATATAATACAGACGGGCTAGTAGACGTTTTGAAAGAATCTTTCAAAGAATTATCAGGAGGTGAAGCTATAGGGAACCAGAACTGCGACATAGAATATAATGCATTAGAAAACCCAATTGAAAAACTCTGTGTCACTGAGGATCGAGATATAATTAAGAACTTAAAAAACGGTGAGGCTTGTGGTGTAGATAGTATTAGCGCTGAAAAGCTTAAATACGATGGCGAGTATATGAGGTATGTACTCGCCACCGTCTTTAAGCTTTTCAGCGCTAATACTGTCTAGACCAGCAGCCTCACCATTTTTTCAGTTCTTAATTGTATATCCACTCTCAGTGACAGAGACTTTTTCAATTAGGTTTTCTAATGCATTATGTTCTATGTCGCAGTTCTGGTGCCCTATAGCTTCAACTCCTAATAATTCCTTAAAAAATTCTTTCAAAGCGTCTACTATCCCGTCTGTATCATATAGCATTTTACCTTTGCTGTTTCTCATGCTGACAAACTCTGTACTTTTACTTCCCTTCATCTTATTTAAATAACAGTTTGTTGCTTCCCTCAAAGTCGTTTTGTATTTTCTTCCCTTCTTTTGTTCTGATTTTATCTTTATTTTCCTTAACTAGTCGTTTAGCTTTCCACTTTTTTTGTCTGTAATCATCGTCTAGTCTGTTTCTCTCCTCATCGGTAAGACTTGTGATGCTCAACGTTCTCTTGTACGCTTCTTATAAATCTTCCAAAATGAATGATAAATGAAGCATTTGAACAATTACAAAATATTTGTCCCTAACGGAAATATATAAAACTTCTTAGTATAAAGACGTTTTTCATTTCTTAAAATTCGTATTGTTGATCCATTTTTGATTAATATATCTCAAAAATATCGCAATCTCGAAACTATTTTTGTCACGAAACTCGCGTTCATGATTGGATGAAGCTGTCGTTCCTTTTTTCCGTTCAAAATAAAAAGTCTGCAAACTTCAGGTTTATGAGAAATGTAAGGTTATCTAAAAAATATATACAATAATAATAATCAATGGCACAAAGGTGCCCAGCACTTTGATATACAAAATTTAATGTACAGATTTTTGAAGATTTCTAAAAAAAGAAGCAATTTGTAAGAATTTTAAAATGTTTCAAGTGAATGAAAAAAATGCTTAAAATTCCTGGAAAAGTTTTAACTAATTTTTTATTTTTGTATATAAATTTGAAGAGAAAATTGACGAAAATTTTGCCCAAAATTCGATCAAGTTTAAGAGACATTTAGAAGTCTGTAAAGATTGAAATTAATAAAAAACTTTAAAACATTTCGAAGAATTCAGAAAAAACGTACATTTTTAAATATTTGGAAATGAATATTTTGAAGCATCTTGAAGATTTTGAAAGGTTTCACGATAATAAAAAGTATTTGTCAATAATTCATGGTATAATTTGAACTGATTTCTTATTCCGAAAAATAAATTTTAAGAGAAATTTGGCAAAGATTTTAAAACATTTTAAATTATTCCCTAAAATTTCGAAAAAGAATGTGGCCGATTTTAAAGCAAAATGTTTCAATTAGCGCGGTTACAAAAATTTATAAAAAATTCGAGTAATATTAAGAGATATTTAGAAGTTTCAAGAAATTTCAAAACTAATTTAAAAGTTGAAAGCATTTCAAAATTGTTCCAAAAATCTACATTTTTAAATATTTGTAAATAATAATGTTGAAGCTTCTTAAGGATTTTGAAAGGTTTCACGATTATACAAAAATTTTCTTAAAATTCATGGGAAAATTTAGAATGATTTTTTTTAAAAAGGTTTCGAATGATTTTAAAAGATTTCAAAAATTTTCATGACAGAATGTGGCATATTTGAAGGCATTTTTTTAATTTTTCAGAATTAAAAAAAATGGCAAAAATTATAATAATTTTAAAAGATATTCAGAAGGTTTAAATACTTCGAAAATAGTCCAAAAAATAATTTTTTATTTAAAAGTATTTCCAAAAATTGTAAAAAAAATGTTTGAAGATTTCGGAAAACAGTTTGAAGTTTTTTTAAAAACTTTGAAATGTTTCAAGGAAATAAAAAACTTTTCTTGAGATTCTTGAAAAAATTTGTATTGACTTTTCATTTTGAAAAATTAATTTTTACAAAAAATTTAGAAAGGTATGAACACATTTCGAAAGATTTCTATTAGTGTCGAAAATATTTTGAAGATTTAAAGGAAATTTTTTTAATTTTGAAAACATTTTTAAAATGTTAGGAATAGTTCGAGTCATTTAAAAAGATATTCATCTTTGAAACTTCTAAAAGTCCTAAATATTTTTTAAACTGACTCAAATTTTTTCGAAAATTTTGCAAAATCCTGAAAGACGAAAAAATTATACTTACTATTACTTTTATAACCTTAAAACAAATAAACCAAAATTTTCAAAAGAAATGCTTATTCGAAATTTTTTTTTGGTTTGAAAGTTATTTATCCCTAAAATTATAATTTGGGTGAATTTTTTTTTCTTTCATGCCCTACAATTTTTTTATAGGTTAAAATTGGTCTTTTTTATTTAAAAATGAATCTGTTTTTATTGAGAATTACACTATTTTGTTGAAAATTCGTCTTTTTTGTTTAAAAATGCAACTAGTTGAACATTTAAAATATTTCGGTTAAAGATGAAACTGATTGAAAATTAATCCTTTATGATTAAAGATTCATCATTTCAGTTGAAAATTCATCTCTTCGGTTGACAATGTCTCTTTTGAAAAAAATATGATCTTTTTTGGTTAAAAATGCAACTAGTAAAAATGTTTGTTTTTTCGGATTCAGCTATTTTGTTGAAAAATTGTCTTTTTTAGATGAATTTAACTGTTTTTTCTTTATTTAAGATTAAAATCTTTTTTAGTTTGAAATATCCTTTATGTATTACATTTTTTGTTGAGAATACACTTTGAAATACAAAATTTAATGTTTTCCTTTCAAGAAACATAACCTAAAATTAATTTAGTTAATATGAATTAAAAGACCTTTACAACGGCAATCTTGAAAAAAAATGTATAAAAAATATAAAAGGTAAATTTTTTGAAAATGCTGATGAATTTGGAACGTTCGCATTGGTTATGATAAATATGTTTTTCATAAACTCCATTAAAATTCAAACCTACATTTTTTCAGTTCAAAAACTTGTAGCTTTTAAAATCTATTTTGAAAATATGATTGTCTTATAGATACGAAAGAAAAATTATTAACAATGTACAAATATAAAGGGCTTGTGTATACTATTTCGATTATGAAAAGCGATTGACATTTAACATTTTTACCAAATTTAGAATATTAAAAAATATTGAATCTTCTCATAGAAGTTTTATATATAAATGAGGCATTTGTACAATAAGAAAACATTTGACCTTATGTTTCTGTTCTGGACAGAAAAAAAAAAAAAAAAAAAAGGTAGATTTAATATTTTTTAATATTTTAAATTTGGTAAAAATGTTAAATTTCAATCGGTTTTCATAATCGAAATAGTATACACAAGCCCTTTATATTTGTACATTTTTATTAATTTTTCTTTCGTATCTATAAGACAATCATATTTTCAAAATAGATTTTAAAAGCTCTATAAATTATCTTAAAAGCTTATTTTGTGATTTTGAAACTTTTTAATGTTGAAAATAGAACACGCATCTGTGAAAAATGTGAAATAGCAAGACCCTGAATCTTTTCATTGCTAAGGTTTTCTTAAATTTGTAGTAATAATTATTTTAAAACGCATGCAAATTGTCACCAGTTCAAAAAAATTTGTACCTATAATAATTGGCAAGACTGTCTAAATTTATTTCAAAGTTATGAGGCCTGTAAAAATAAGTTATTCTCCTACATAAGCTACATAATCGCTTTATTCAAACAAATTTTTTCTAAATTTTATTTCTAAAAATTCGGATTACTGATGTACGAATTTAATCATCTCTTTCGAGATGATTAAAAACATGAATACGCGCGGGTAGCGCGCTTATCTTACTTGCCCGTTTCTAAAAAATAGGTGAGTTACGAAAATCTCAAAATCATTGTTGTCGCTTTTCCTCAATGCTATTTGGATAATTTGATAAACTCGAAGGACAGAATGTTGCTAAATTCACACACATAATGAATAATTGAGTTTCCGTGTTGTTTCAGTTGAAGGGCAGTGACAAAGAATGTCATTTGTGTGCACAATAAAACTGACAAAAATATGAGATTCACTAATGTAAAATTTTTTATTTAATCAAAGACAGACATATTCAGCAGAATCAAAATTTGTATTTGACATTTAGTGATACACATGATTTTAATTCGAAAGATTAATTTAGAACCAAAAATAATGGAAGAATTAAATTTTCAGTTTAAATAATTCATTTTCAACCAAGAAAAAGGAAATTTGCAATAGAATAGTTGAATTTTCAAGGAAAGTAATGAATCTGCAATAGAAAAAAAAATAATTCTCAACGAAAAATATAATGGTTAATACTTCCACCAAAAGATATTTTATTTTTCAATAAAATATGGTCGGATTAAATCAAAACAGACTAATTTTTTAGCAGAAAAAAGGAATTAAAAAAAAAGAATTGTCTTTTCAACCAAGAAAGATTCTTCACTTAATAAAGAAAAAAATCTCATAAAAAATGTTGAGTTTTCAAGACAAAAAAAACGAATTTTTAACAAAGACGTTGAATTTACAACCTAAAATATGCATTTTCTATCAAAATAATTAAATTTTCAACCCAAGTTAGACGAGTTTTCAACAAAATAAGTGAATTTTCAACTAAAAAAGATCAATTTTTTACAAAAGTGGAATAGCAACATTATAACTAAAAAAATTAATTTGCAGTAAAAAGGCGAGCTTTCAAGAAAATAGTGAAATATTTAAATAAAGAAATGAATTTTTAAGTTAAAAGATCAATCTTCAAGAAAGAAGATGAATTTCTAACGAAATAGTACCGTTTTCAACCAAAAAAATAAATTTTCAAACAAGAAGATTGAATGACTATCAAAAAGGATGAATTTGTGTGATAAAAAATAGAAGTTACATTTTTAGTTAAAAAAATTAATTTTCAATAAAAAACTAATTTTTAACCAAAAAATGAATTTTTAGCCAAAAAGAACAATTTTCTACCAAAAAGATGAATTTTTAACAAAATAAAGGAATTTTGAACAAAATACATAAATTTTAATAAAATTTCGAGTTTTTCAAGGAATTTTGAATTTAATAGTTAATTTTTCAGCCAAATAAATAAATTTTCAAACAAAAATTGATTAGTAGCAAGAAGATTAATATTCTACCACAAAAGACAAACTTTCAACAAAATACAACCATTTTCAAACAAATAGTTAAATTTTTAACTGAAGAAGATAAGTTTTCAACCAAACATGAAATAGTTAAATTTCCGACAGTAAAAGATTTCAATTTAAATAAAGAAAAAAAAAAGATTTTTTAACTTAAGCTTAGAATTATCAACCAAGAAAATTAATTTTTAATAGAACTATAGCAACAATGAACCGTTCGTGGTATGTTATGTTTTCAAAACTATTATTCAAATGTAGATAATTTAATGAAAATAGAGAAAAAAGTTTTTTTTATGCATTACAAAAATACCATTTTGTCTGTTATTTAACAATAAAGTTACTTGTACTCATGGCAAATATAAGTTCAAATACTGTTAAATGCGTCTGTCTTGATTAAATAAAATGTTACATTATAGATCTTGAATTTTTCTCATTTTCATCATGCACATACATGTTATATATTTCTTACTCTTCAACTTATAAAAAAAAAATTGGTATAGAAGGAAAATAATTTAATACATTTATGTGACAAATATGTCTAGGAAACTTGGTAAATGGAATCTTACAGAAAATTCGAATCAAATACAAATAGACGAATTTAATTCTACCTTCATGAATAGTTCATCCGGAAATACCTTGAAAATGTATTTCTCATGATATGTCATTTATACTGAATTTACTGGAATTTTTTCGCTATAATACAGAATTTTCTGTAAATCATACACAACGTTCTCAAATCATATAAGATTTTTTGTAAAATCTATATCGAAATTTTGATTCAGAGAGGAAATAGAGTATCTTTTAAGTAAGAAAAAGCTATGAAATAAAAATAAACTTCTTCAAACAATCAAATTTATCCTTATACAAGGCAAATAATATTGACAAAGTTTGCTAAATAATTGCAATTTTCTACGAAAAATTAAAAAAATGTAACGCATGAAGATCCTGAATGTGTATAATTAATTTCGAGCCCATTGATCCCTTGTCATTTTAAGATAGTAAAAAATGCTTATTCTTCTTAACTTTGTTCAAACAATCAGATGGCAACGTTTCCAAATTGGGGCAAACTACGTCTTGTTTTAGAATTTCACAATATGACCTTACCGTTTCAACTGAGTTGGAAATGCTACACCATCGCGTTATATTATTAAACATTTATATTTTTCACGTTTTATATTTTTATAACCTTTTTTTAATCATTTTATAAAGTTGTAAGTAAATTTATTCATTTGTATCATGCAATTAGTTTTCCACTATTGAATTAGGAAATATTTCGACTAATCGAATTCATTATTTTCTACTAATCTTTGGTGGCTCACTTTTCGCTAACCGAAACGGTTGAATTTCACCAGTTATTATTTAAATTTTACCAATTTTGATTTACAGCTGATGCTTTGCTAAATCATTGCAATTTTCATGGAAAATAAGAAAAATGTACAACAGAAAAAAATATTAGAAATTGATCCATTGATCCATTGTAATTTAAAGATTCTAAAAATTCTTATTTTTCTAAACTTTTCAATTTTTCACGTTTTCGATTTTTATGAAGTTTTAAAAATTATTATAGACAGTTCTAAATAAATTTATTTATTTGCTTCAAGCAACTAGTTGCTTTCCGTTACTAAATCAGAAAATATCGCAACTAATAGAATGATTTTCTACTAATGTTTGGTGGCTCAACTTTATACTTAGTCAAGCTTGTGCTTATCCACGGCAAATAATTTTTACAGATTGGCTTAACTACTGCAATTTTCAATGGAAAATAAGGAAAATATACAACCGAACAAAATTTTGAAAATCGAAAATCGAAAAGCGCATGGTTATCCTGAATATGCAATTATGCATAATTAATTAACATATTGATCCACATTGATCCGTTATATTTTTAAGATCGTAAAAAATTCTCATTTTTCTTAACAATTAGAAAGCACTATTTTGAAAATGAAAACAGACTAGGTCACGTCAACAATTTCTCAATATGGCCTTCTTAGTGTTTCAACAGAGTTAAAAATGTTAGACCTTCACGTCGTTTTGTTAAAAGTTTCTATTTTTCACGTTTTGTAAGCTTATAACTTTCTTTAAATTTTTATAATAATAGAATAAATAATAAAATAATGAAATAATTATAAAAATAATGATAAAATTACGGTCGAATCTCGCTCAGGTGATTGCAAGCAGCTTTATTTTTTTCAAGTTCTGATCCCTTATTATAAAATATTTATAAGCAAATAAAACTTGGAAATGAAACATAAAATACTTATTCTATCTTAACATTTTTCTACATGAAGACGTGATGTCTACCTAAGACATCTATTTAAGTAATATAATCATACATGGGTCATTCCACAGATTTTTTTTTAATTCCATCCAAAATTCTGCTTCACCATGTCAGCGATTTAATTGGCGATTCTTTTTAGAACAGTAAGTGCCCAAAAACAAAGTATTAGATTTTCCGTATTAGAACTTTATGTGAAATTTTTATTTGAAATTTGATTTTTTAGCCAATTTGACTTTTCTTTTCAAACCTGCAAAAAAGGCAATTCATAATAGAGAAGTTTTCATTCGATCAGAAGATTTTTTTTTATAATAAATATGTCATTTTTTGTTAAAATATTATTTGTTTGTAACGCTGTAAATTGCAAACGATTTTATCCTACAAAAAACTGACAAAGGCAACAAAGTTTTATTTTTGCTCTGAGATGTTAAGAATGATTTTATATAGTTTTTTTTAATACTAATTGAAATTGTTTAAACAATTTTTTTAAGCATCGAGATTCATCAAGATTTTAAATTATATTAATTCTTTAAATTAAATATGTATAATAACAACGATGTTAATTATAATTTAGGCTGAATGAATCCAGTTGTTCATGTAGGAAAATATGTATTACAATTGAAGTACGAATTACTTTATTGCACTCGCTCATGATTTAGGCCAAAGAAATATTTATTTGAATTAGTAGGATATTTTGCTGCTTCAAATATTGAAGAATTTGATGTGAGGCAATAGTTTTTTGAGCCTATAAAATGTTTCCTTTTTTAGTTAAAAATTAACTTTTTTTGTGAGAATTCTTCTGAAAAATTCGTTTTCTTGGCTTGAAACTGTCACTATTTCATTAAAAGTTCAACTATATTGGTAAAAATTCGTATTTTCTGCTTGAAAGTTTGAAAGAACTAATTGGTTTTTCATGGCACTGATTGGTTAAAAATAAATTTTTTGGTGTAAACAGAAATATATAGTTAGAATTTTATCTTTTTGGGTTAAAAATTTATCTCTTTCATTAGAAAATCTTTTTTCCTTAAGAAGTCAACTATTGTGTTAAAAAGGGAACATATTTCAACATAATTCTTATATAATTAAATATGTTATCAACATTAGGGTTATTTACGAAAATTTATACCCTTATTATTCCTCTATTTTTTTTTAAAAATCTACGTTATCTTAGGGGAGTGGGGACTATGGCTGTCAACAAAAGGCCGGGAGGGGAGGTATAAAATAGCCCAAAACTGCTAACGTGGCTTATGAAATTATTATAGGTTACTATAAATTACAGCTAAAGTTACCGGAAATGACCAGAAATTTAGGGAAATTTTTTCATTGAACTGTTGGGCCAGTTCTCGGATTTCGGGACGTGTGTGAACCCGAAACCCGACTTGGTCAAGCCGATCCGAAAAAAAAGACCCAGCCCATTGGGTTAGGGTTTTTAAAAATGTTACACAACCCTACTTGTTGCTCATAAACCCTCTTAAAATATTGTAACACGAATTACTCATTTTATTTTTCGGCACTAATACGCGCTATTAAATTCAGGGAAATTAAAAATTAGATCAATATTATTGTAATTAATATGCTTATTACTATTTGCTTAGACCAAATAGCGCAGAGTAAAAAAGTTGTTTTGACAGGTAATCAGATGGATAGAAGTTTGGCCCAATGCTCCACGACTCTCGAAATGA
>CAKNWT010297460.1:0-11916 GCA_932066315.1 Andricus coriarius | reverse complement strand
TATTATTCTACTCCTTTTTCTAATTAAATTGTCCCCGCTTTCAGTTAAAAATTATTAATTATTATTTAAAAGTTGTTTATATGATTCAAAGCCAACAGATTTCTTGCAAAAAAGTTTGCTGATGCTTATCGAGTATTTTTTCCAAACCGGGAGAAATCAGAAATATTTACCGGGAGAACCGGGAGACAAAAATTTAAAAAATAGTGGCCACCCTGATACGTACCTTAAGGGAGTTCCCAAATGAATTTATTTATTAAAAAAGTATAAACTTTTGAGGGCGCCTAATATATTTATCACGATCTTCCATAATGAGTGTACAGGCTCCCTCGAAAAACAATATTTGGTTTAAAAAATGTATTCTTCTTTACAAATATGAAAGTGGGCAACTAATTTAATTTATTAAAAAATGTCGGCTAATTACACATCTGGGTAACGAACTTAACCTTTATTTTAGGACCTTTAAAATGTTTATTAAAGGCTGACTCGATTCGACAAATACGTCCAAAGTTAGCGTGGCTACAACATTCAGGTAACCATATATACATACAGACATTGATACAGCCATACAGACATACAGACATACAGACAGACAGACAACGAAAATTTTTTATGATTTTCGGACTCTGTGAGTACCGAAACGTAAAGATCCGTTAAAAACCAGAGATCGAAAATTTGGACGATTACATTACACTCTCATGAATGAGAATGTAAAAAGTGTCCTGAGCGAGAGGTCAGAGTATGGTATCTTCATGTATTTTGGGGCTTTGCACACAAATCTAACATTAGTTTTTCCCAAAATGATAGGATTTTCGTTTGAACCCGGAAAATTCCCTAGAAAATCAGCTTTTCTAGGTATAAATTACCCTTGGTATTGAAATCGTCTGGAAACAGGTCAGAACATGATATATTTATATATTTTGGGCGCTGAATACTAATTTGACATTAGCTTTCGTTAAGCACGTCAGGTTTTCCCCCTAGAAGCCGAAAATTCCCTAGAGAATCACCTTTTTCGGGTACGAAATTACCCTTGGTATTGAAATTGTTTGGGAACAGCCAAGATAACAATCGTGCATGCACATTACAGCATCAAGTCAAGCTAACACGAAATTCATGCACACAGTCAACAGAACGTAAACATAATCTGCGTCTCATTTTACTCGCGCACAGTAACTGCAGTATGACTGCAGGGACTTTTGGCCTGAGCGCAGAGTGCCGAACAGACACGTGTCTGTTGGCACGTGCTGTAACATTGCTGACACTTTTCTCACATATATAGGATCAGAGACATTATTATTTTTATTATCCCCGTGACAGTAAGCGTATCGAAATTTTTGTACAAATTGCCGGTTTTTTTTATACGAATAGTAATTATTATATATAGTATACCAGGTTTATAAGCTTAAATCCGCTGTTTGCTCAGAAATGGCGGTAGTGAACATATTTAGCTACAATAGAAACATCAAGCTTTTTTTTTTGTGAGTTCGACACCTGGCTACATAAATCAGTGCACATATTCAGTTTTTTTATACAACAACATAAATTTTTCCTTGAGTAATCATGTCTAGTTTTGTGCCAGAAAAGGAGCATTTGCGGGAAGCTCTACTTTTTTGCTTCAATTTGAAGAAATCGGCTGCCGAATCACATCGAATGCTTGTGAAGGCCTATGGTGACAGTGCTTTATTGGAAATAACTTGCAGAGACTGGTTTTACCGGTTCAAAGACGGTCATTTTGACTTGAGTGACAAAAAGCGTGAAAATCGGCCCAAAAAAGTTGAGGACCATGAATGACAGGCTCTTTTGGATGAGGACGATGCACAAACACAAAAAATGCTTGCCGAACAGTTACGTGTTACTCAACCGGCCATTTCCATGCGTTTACATGCCATGGGAAAGATCCAAAAAATGGGAAAATGGGTACCCCATGAATTGAACGATAGGCAGATGGAGCGACGCCAAAACACATGTGAAATCTTGCTTGCTAGACACAAAAGAAAGTCGTTTCTGCATCGTGTGGTGACTGGAGATGAAAAGTGGATTTATTTTGAGAATCCGAAACGAAGAAAATCGTGGGTCGATCCCGGACAACCATCAACTTCTTTCTCAAGACCTAATCGCTTTGGACGCAAGACGATGCTGTGCGTTTGGTGGGATCAGCAGGGTGTCGGCTACTATGAGCTATTAAAACCTGGCGAAACTGTCGATGCTCACCGCTACCACCAACAACTAATCAAATTGCGCCGTGCTTTGCGTGAAAAAAGGCCGGATTATGAAGAAAGACATGAGAAGCTGATTTTTCTTCACGACAACGCTCCATCGCACACGTCAAAAATGGTCCAAAACTACTTGAAAACACTCAACTGGGAGTGGGAACCCCATTTAGGCATGCTCCTAAATGGCCCGAGTGTATTTAAAAAGGGTGTACTGTTGGGTATCTAAACAGTATTGAATTCGAGCATTTATTTATTAAAATGAGATGATTAAGTTTTGAGATTAGAGCTTGAGTCATAAAGCCTTAGCGCACGAAACAAAACCATTTCATCCAAGTATTTAATTTCAGCTATTCTTTTTAATGGATTTTTCTGATATTATTTTCTGGTACATTGTATCTGAAAATTCCGAAACTTGAAACCGCAAAATTGTGCGTTTCGACTAATACTTATTATTACACCATTAAGGCATTTCCCATTCGGGATAAGCATGAAATGCTCGGGGAGGAAAGGAGTAATGTGAGGAAGGAGGTATAGATTTTTTAGATTGATCTAGAATTCTCGTGTTATCTATTTAAATAACACGATCGTTCCGCAAAACTGCTTCGACCCAGGCTGCTGATCAATTTCTCTAGCGATCCCCTGAAGTGAAGAGCCTCGCAAGGTTGACATGTGAGTTTTCCCAGTCGGGCCCATTAGTATGCAAGGTCTTTTGTTTTAGGCATCATTGACTTCACTGGCACTCCTTTATAAATTATTTGTCGCCATACTTTTCTGTCCTGGCATACTTCTCTAGTTTCCTTCACGACCATGCATTTTTTCTCCGCGGTCTTGCCTTTGGGCAAACTGACATTTACTTTACCTTCATACACTTGTTTCGTTAGTCGCTCATCTTTCATTCTATCATCAGTGTTTTCCTGCATATTATACACAGAGATTTAATGCTGATCGCGTTAATTT
Organism: Andricus coriarius; assembly: GCA_932066315.1. Lineage (NCBI taxonomy): Eukaryota > Metazoa > Arthropoda > Insecta > Hymenoptera > Cynipidae > Andricus > Andricus coriarius. The sequence goes on along the minus strand of CAKNWT010297460.1, from coordinate 8,749 downwards.
TACTCTTATCCTATTCTTGACAGGTCCATGTCTCGCTACCGTATAGCACAGTCGGTACAAATATAGAATTATGTATTGCCATTTTAGCCTAATTTGTTATATTTTTACTTCTGATAATGGTCCCGGTTCTACGGATAACCTTCTTACCCTTATTTATACGCCTATCTAACTCCCCATCTATTTTTCAGTCACTAGTGAATAGGCTACCCAGATATACGTACTTATCAACTTGATCTATTCCCTTATCATTTAGGACAATGTTGCACATTGTTTTCTCACCTTTTCTTTCAAACACCATAATTTTTGTTTTAATCACGTTAATTTTGAGGCGAATGCAAAACCACGTGCATTTACTGTTTCGAGATCTACACATTCTTCGCCGAAGAGGGCCATTCTTACACATTTGCCCATGCATATAATAAATAGCTTTGGGGACATAACACATCCTCGTCGAACACTCTACATAACATCGAACCAGTCACTTAGTTTCTTATTAAACCTTATACTCGCTTTACTACCAGCATATATTGTTTGTATTGCTTGTAGGAATCATCCATTGACGCATACTGTGTTTGGACGCCGCACAGCCGACCTTGTCAAATGCGTTTTCTAGGTGAACAAATGCACAGAAAAACTTTGTTTCCTACTCTAAAACTTTTATCTGTGGTATTGAGTATATTTTACTTGCGGTACTTAATAAGCTGATACATCTCTAATTATTGCAGTTGCTTTTGTCTCCCTTTACTTTGTATATTGGTACGATAAACGGGGTTTTTCAATTGTCTGGGACTTATCCCATCTCGATACATAAACTTATCAATTCGCACAGCATTAATACTGTCTACACCAGCAGCCTTACCATTTTTTAGGTTCTTAATCATATCCCTAACATGTTCTATATCGCCTTTCGAGTGCCCTATAGCTTCATCTTCTATTAATTCTGTAATACTTAGAACGGAATATCCGTCTTACAGGCGAAGAGGAAAGTGCCCCTGGAGCCACTGCTGGGGCCAAAGCTTGAGGGACGGTGGTGATGGTGAGCTGCGAGATGGTCAGGCAGACCTCACTAATCAAACAGCTGGCCAGCAAGAACATCTGCGACAAACGTTAAGCAGTAAAATATCAACTATGCCTGCTGACGATGCTTTGGTTAGCGTTAGCTATTTAGAGCCAACCACCTCAACAGTAATACCGTGGGATAGCATCAAGTGGGATACCACAGTAAATGAGGAATTGGTGCGTCTCTATTATGAAGTTTGAAACCCGTCGCGAAAAAGGATACAATTTTAGGAATAAATTTGCTGCAAAGTATCCTCAAATAGAGAAATTCACACTAACAGATCTTATTGCTAAGGTGGAGGACATCAGGACTAATCTAGACATCTCAGAAGATCGAGAAATGTAGATTAAACAACAGGTTAATTTGTCATGGAAAAATGACGGCAGTGAACCTCAGTTACAGGAAGCCGCATCAAACGAACAAGCAGCGGCAATTGATTTTCTTTCTCAACCTGGTGATGATGCAGCACCACCACATCCCCCAGAGGTAGATGGCTTAATACAACCAGAGCCAGAAGCAGAGGTTCAACAACCAAGAAGGCGATTAAAATGGAAATACCATATGAACAGAGATGTAATCCGCTTTTATTTTTTGGCAAAGAAAAGTGGGCAAAGTGTAAGATGAGAACATCATCGACTCTTCTTACTTAAGTGCCACAAGAATAAATGACCAGAATCTAGCAGGTCAAAAACGCTCAATATCTGTAAACAGATTGCATTCAGCTATTGAAATAGCTGCCATCGAAATGGAAGTGGAACAGCAGCTTCCTATTGATGAACTTCCCTTAGAAGATGTGGAAAACGAACACCTGATTGAAGCTGAAGACATAGGTGATTTGAATAATGAACATTAAGTACTGGATCCACTAGAACGACATCCGGTCATTATTAACGATTATCTGAACAGCGAAATCCCAGAAAAACTATAGCAACTATAAAGGAATTTTGGCCATGCTCTACTAGAGTTCAGACATGTAGAACCAACACAAAGGTATTCTAGGCCCAAGATGAGCGTCACAAATGATCTGCGTGCACGAATAGAATACCTGAACAGGAAGGTTTTCCCCATGTATTTGAACGCAACACAAACTGCGTTAGAGTTGCAAACTCTTATATACTATGCAGCTGTGGCAACCGTTAGAACGTTGGGACGCAGAACTAGGCCTACAAATGCAGTCTTTGCCCCAGGAAGGGAGCGAGATCCATCATATAAGATCAGTTTGGATATATATGTCAGTAAAGTAAGATGCAAATTGGGTCGACTGACTCAATATAAAAAAAGAAATAGAGCCAGAAAGCTGATACACCACGCTACTAAAATCATCCACCCACAGTACATCGAGACATTAGCACCAGCAATATTGCATGAGATTATAGATTCCCAACGGCAGAAACTTGATGTTCTTACTTCTAAACTGCGTCGGTACAAGACAAGTAGTGCAAGAAGGCAACAAAATCGAACCTTTCAGGCTCTTTGAGTAATGATCAGGTACTTAATTGCAAATGGAGCGTATTGGGGTTCAAATAACCACAACCCAGTTACTAGTTGCAAAGGAAAGAGTTTATTCTATGGCATAAAAAACCTCCACTCCACGAGTGGAGGAAAAAGCCGCAAATCAAATAGTGATCACAAAAGTAAGTCAGAAATTACCTTATCCATACAGTGGTAAACACAAATAATCCAACATGAGACTCGTTCAAAACATTGGGATGACAACCAGTCCGCCATACATTAATCCACTCAAATGGCAGATGCACATAATCCAACATGAGAATCGTTCTTATCATATATTAATCCACACAATGACAGACACACATAATCCAACATGAGACTCGTTCACACTCGCAAAATGGAACCTCTCACTACAAAGGGTCAACTTGAACTGAACTTTGAAGAAAATTAATAATTATGAAGTGAAAACAAATTCCTGATCCAATTACATATAAAGTCGTGGGAAAAGGTTCCATTCCACCTGCTCGGCGCTGACCTTCGAGCTACGCGCAGAGCTTACAGTTTTATTTCAGGTGCAGCCCCTTTTCTGAGAATGAATAAACTAAAGAGACAATAACTAAGTCAAACTCCCCACAATTTCAGATGACGGTAAAAAGCCGCCAAACACAGGTAGATAAAAGAAGGTTTTATCGTGAACCAAGTGTAAAGCTAAATAGCCAGCAAGACACCAGAGTCCCTCAACTGGAAGACAGGACTAATTATTGGTCGAGTGTTTGGGGCAAAATGAACAGAATTAATTTAAACGCTGCGTGGTTCCAACTAGAGAAGACAAGAGCTAGCAATAATCCTGAAATGGAGCCCACTAACATCACAGCTTTAGATTTTTCAGCGGTTTTGAAACGAGAAAGTAACTGGAAAGCTCCAGGTCCGGACATGGTTCACAACTTCTTGTACAAGTACCTGTCTAGTGTGCATCCTGCGTTGGCAAGATGTCTTCAGAAGATCATCGAACACCCAGATCTGATGCCAGACTTTATGCTACAGGGTACTACGTATATGTTACCTAAAAAACCAGCCGCTCAAAATTCATCTGAATTTCGACCAATAGCATCTCTTCCAACAATATATAAATCCCTTGCAGCTATCGCAGGAGATAAGGTATATTCTCACTGCGACGAGAATGACTTCCTTACAGAAGAACAAAAAGGATGTTGTAAAAACTCGCGAGGCAGTAAAGATCTAGTCACCATAGACGCTGTTGCCATGACGCAAGCTCGTAAACACCAAAGAAACTTGCACATGGCGATGATGCTTTGGCGTGCAAGAATCAAGTATTTTGATCATGGACAATCCAGGATAACTAGATCAATATGCGTTACGACGGGTATAGTTCAAGGAGACTCCTTCAGTGAATTATGGTGTTGCTTAGCGTTGAAACCACTAAGAAAAAAACTAAATAGCTTGTTCAGACCAGAAACTGCAGCAAGTGCTCGATGTCACAAAGCAGTTTTCTTATGTTATCCACATGGAGTTCGGACTAGATAAATACAGAACAGTACATTTAATCAGAGGAGAATTAGGGACCGCAGAGCTAGAGAACGATTTCGAGAACAACAACGAGGCAATGGCTGAGGGGGAGTCATATAAATACCTGGGTATTCTCTAATCTAAGGGTATTCAGCATACGATAGTTAAGAAAAGCCTAACAACTGCCTTCACGAATCATACTTAAACAGAATCATCCGCGTAGAAATTACCAAGCACCGAATGCAACACAGTAATTCGGCGATTGATAGGGTAGTTCTACTACGACATAGAGGGTTAGGGGTATTGTAGATATTAGGAAGCTGTATGAGTTACAAGTTATACAGTTGCGAGTTTACTTTAACAGCAAGGGAGATTTCACGCTTGACAACACTATCTGTAAAGCTGATCTTGACTACACGCCCCTGAATTTGCCCTCTGGGAGGTCACGCATGTTCATATTTTGGTGCGCTGAATACGAATCTGACATTAGTTTTCCCTATCATGTCAGGGTTTTTTCCTGGACGGGGAAATTTCCCTGGAAAATCAACTGTTCAGGGTATAAATTACCCTTTGGTATTGAAATTGTCTGGATGCAGGTTAGAGGATGTTATCTTTAAATATTTTGTGTGCTGAATACGAATCTGTTATTAGTTTTCGCTAAGCACGGCAGATTTCCCCCTTAAACGTGGAAAATTCTCCAGAAAATTATTTTTTTCGGGTATGAAATTACCCTTGATATTGAAATCGTCTCGAAACAGGTCAGGTATAATATCTTTATGTAGTTTGGTGCGCTGAATACAAATCTGACATTAGTTTTCACCAGAACGTCACGGTTTTCCGCTAGATGTGGAAAATTTAGTAGAAAATCAGCTTTTTTGGTATGAAATTACCTATGGTACTGACATCGTCTCAAAACAGGTCAAACATGATATCTTTACGCATTTTGGTTTGTTGAATACGAATGCAAAATTAATTTGCCCTATTACGTCAGGGCTTGCCCCTAAAGGCGGAGAATTTCCTTAAAAAAAGGTTGTCCGTATATGGAATTATCTGAAAAAACTGAATTTTTTAGGAAACTTTCTGCTTGTAGGGGGAACCCTTGATTTGCTTCTAAAAAACGAATGTCAGATCGGTATTCAACGCAGCCAAATATATAAAGATATCATGCTTGATCAGTTTTCAGACGATTTAAATACCAAGTATAATTTCATACTCGAAAAAGCTAAACTTCTATGAAATGTTCTGCATCTAGAGGGAAACCCTCACCTGCATTTGGGTTCACAAGGCTTTCCCTGATGTGCTCGATCCTCCTTAAATGGAAAAGTTTCAGGAATTATTATAAAAATGTTCGACATTTTTCACATTGACTCAGATACCTAATACTTTGTGCAGAAAAGCTGACATTAAACAATTTTAGCCACATGAAAGGGTCACAGTCACTGGGAGTTCAACTGACCTCTTTTTTAATTAATTTATTTTTTAGTCATCAGTAGTACCTTGTTTCCGCCAGTGTCTGGGTCCCGTGTCACGCCCCCCAGGTACACAGGCCGCCACTGACTTTATACAAACTTTTGATTAAATAAGCAACGCCAAACTTTAGCTTGCAGTCTTATCGCGCCTCTTCTCTTGTGAATTAAACACTATGACACTAGAAGAACATTATTGCATGGATGCATTGGTGTGACATGGATTGCATTTTCGCAGCCTAAAAAAATAATTGAATCTTTCTAAAAGAGTGAATAGATGAGGGAATAAGTAGAATGTGTAAGCTGATGGGGAAGCTTTTAGACATATTTGTCACGTACTGTTTCGGGAAGTACGGTCGTGGTTCTGCAAAATAGGGAGGTTAGGTTCGTGACCGTAAAAGGGTAAAAATATTAGTCACAGGGAATAGCAAAGTGGTAACAACTCTGTGGCTAGAGACAAATTGAATGGAGGAGGAAGAATTGCTAGTACAATCAGAGGGATTCAAGTGCGTGATAAACGAAGTCCTTGAAAGCGAAGACACGCAGAGTTCAGAGTATAAAACGGAGTTTGTAAAACCGAAACAAAAAGTGAAAACAGCAGGAAAGAACAGAAAAAGTGGTTGTCCTTCCATTGGCCAACGATGGAAGGGGAAGAGAAGGGAAAGAGAAACAAACCCAGAAGTAATAGAGATAAAAACGTTCATTAAGGAAATGAGAAAGGTGAGGGGAGATTTGAATAAGATAAAAGAAGAGCAAAACTGAATGGAGGAAATAGATAAACAGATAAAAGGCGCAAATAAAGATGGAGGGAGGGTGATAAGGGAAGACTTTAAGAAGAGCGATAAAAATAGGACAAAGACATATAAATTATTAGGGGAAATATTGAAAAGTCAGAACAGTAAGTGGCAGAGATAAAAAGGGGAAAAAGGTTGAATGAGAAAAGAATAGAATATCTTGAAAGAAAGTTATAGGAATTAGCAGGAGAGATACGTAAAATCAAAGATAGACTAGGGGAAGTTGAGGGAGAGGAAAACACGAGGATGAAAAGCCAAATGACGAGTTACGGGTGAAGGTATAGTTGATGGAGAAAAAATATTGTAAAGAAGGTGAGTGGGGTTGAAAGAAAAATATAAAGAAAGGAGGGCGAAAGGAGAAACAACCTGACTATTATAGGATGGGGTGTCGTGGATGGAATGGAAAGAGAGGAAGCGCTGGAGTTGTTTGGAAAAGACGTAGGAGTGTAAGGGAAAGTATAGAATTTAAGGAGGCAAGGGATAAAGTGTAAAGAAACTCTAGTAGCGGGAATGGCAGAAAAATCTACATTTATCCTGATCTGATATACAAGGGAAGGGAAATACAGCGTAAAACAAGAGAAATAGCTATGAAGGGAAATAATAACTGGAGATAGAAAGCATGCGATTTTTAAAGTAAAGGAAAAAAGGAGAAGTATCAGATTAGAAAGGAAGAAATTGGTAGAAATAGCTACAAAAATAAAGGAAAAGATAGGAGGGCAGGCCAAGAAAAAGAGGAGGAGGTTAAGATAATTTGTTGGATTATGGCAGAAATTAAAAAGAAGGAAGACGAATTCTGGAAATACATAGGAAATCATGAGATGGCAGGTATAACAGAAATGGTGGTTGTAGAAAATAATTGGAAAAGAATAAAAAGTATATGTGAACGTCCGCGAAATTAGCCTCCGAGAGCTGAAGTCAAAAAGCCGGCAGGCACATTGGCGCGGTAGGCGTTGGATCTCTTTGAATATAGTTTCTAAATTTTCTATCAAAAGGGATCGATGCACTAAATGCCAGATACGCTAACCCGTATGTTGGAGGATGGAGCGATCGACCGTATCGCGACCGTAATGTCTGTTTTAGACAATTGGTATGACAGGAGGTGTGAGGCTGCACTGAAGTCACCAGGGAAGTACCATGGCTAGAAGGTGGTAAATAGAGAGCTTTACAAGTACCAAAAAATCCGCTGCTTAAAGATGCAATTGACAACTATGACCATCGTGCAGCGATTCGGTAATATGGGCCTGGAATGTGCAGTGAAATCGCGGCATTCGTAAGGAATTGCCAGACATGACAGTAGAATAAACCAGAGCAATATCAAATACGAGGGCTGATGACTCAGACAATAGTCCAGAAGCCATTTACCGTAGTTGCTACAGATTTCATGGGGCCCTTACCACGAAGTAGAAATGGCCGTGAATATTTGTTCGTGTTCCAGGATTTATTCACCCAGTGGATAGAGCTAGAATATTTAAGACAGGCTGGTGCTGAAAGTATAAATAAAGCTTTCCTCAAATTAATCATGACAAGGTGAGGAACACCTGAGGTGCTTCACTCAGACAGTGGCGCCGAATTCAAGAATAGAACAGCGAACGACTTGGCTGTCGAGTTTGGCATCAACTGTTCCTTCACTTCGCTCTATTATCATCAGGCTAATCCTGTGGAGAGAACCAATCGGGTTCTCAAGACAATGATTAGGTCATTTATTGACCAAGACCATAGATATTGGTATCTTCATCTGAACGAGTTCTGCTTTGCCCTTCGCACTCTAAGGAAGGGGGAGACCGAGTTGCTACCACCTACCCTACAAGTCTAGACAACTCGGATAGCGAGAACAGAGAATTTGAGAAAATTAATAATATAACTGGAAAAGCTACACAGGGGAAGAAAGAGTAGGAGTGACTGTCGAGTGTTGGAATTTTAACGAGTGAGCGCCATAAAAAATTTACTCTGGCGCGGAGAACCGAACTCTTCGCCGCCAGATCGAAGCCTGATGCGCTAACAGTGCGCAAACCACGGATTCGGTGGTGAGTTACATACAGTCATCCGATCACTTACTACCACATCGCAACTACTCTAAGTCAGTCTTAGGTGTACAAAGGGGGAAGTTATGTGACGTGTAACACGTGCTACGTTACAATAAGTAGTTTTCAAGATCTGGTTTGTATTAAACAAGCCAAGTATTATGATCGGCACCATCGCAACCTATAGTTCAAGGTCGGCGATAAGGTTAAGATACTCACAAGGAACCTAACGTATGTACCTGCCTCCGATTTTATTCTCCTTGATATATGTTCTAGTACTCAAAAAAGTAAGTGGCACCTATTTTTTCTTTTCTGCGGATATTCGGTTTAAAGGTTTGAAGCCCACCCCCCGAATATTTCACATGCAAGAAAAATAAATGGAGTTTTGTTATAGAAATCTTGGATTTTTTTGGAATTTTATCATAAAAT
>CAKNWT010297458.1:0-10033 GCA_932066315.1 Andricus coriarius | reverse complement strand
ATTATTCATCTCAAGGCTAATATCTTTCCTCAAGGGGTCAGAATAGTTACGTTTTCATATGCAGATAAAGTATGTATATTCAGTAATCTATTGCTGCAAAAGATTAATAATAATTCATATTTGTTAAACAACCTGGAATATTTGTACTTTCTAATTGAATTCCTAATTGATCTTAATTTATGGTAAGTTCGATCAATTATACAATTATAATAAAGACTTAATGTATTATCATTCTCAAATCTTTAATCGTTCATCAATAAATCTTTATACTCCTACGAATACATTTTATACAGAAAGTTATTATAGGCTTATAATGATGCATCTTACAATAACTTTTTGTACGTATTACCCTTGATGGCTACGCAAGGCTTTGGTATTTTCGCACGGCCTCTTATATATGGAACCACACCCTGACAAGCCACTAATCCTTTCCCTGTATAACCAGGGTTCTTGGATTAAGGCAATACCAGTCTGCTCCACTGACATGCGCAAGGTTAGAACCGCCAAAGCGCCTTTGCTGTGGTGCAAGCATGAAGGAGTAGTAAGGAGTGATATCTCCCATGGGTGAAGGTAGACGAAAGTGGAACTGGAAATATCCGAAAGTTACTATCTGCGTCTCTTATTAGTGCAGTATGGCGCGCAGCCGTGATTTCTGTATTTCATGGCTGCGCGTGTGACTGCACTATTGTCGTTCTCTCTCCTAATTTTTGGAGGATTTCAAGACCACTTCCTTTTTAAGGACATACTACTCCTTACTATTCCTTCATGGGTGCAAGTTAATCTGCATGACGGAGATTCCGGTCTCGGCCATTTATAGACTCATTCGGGGCGTCTCCGGGCGCTTCTGGTCCTCTCCTCTTCCCTGTAGAACAGAGCTTGCCAGAATTCAGTCTTTGACTGAAAAGACTGATGGTGTCAGTTTCGAAGACTAGGTCAAAGAGGCCCAAATACATGTTTGTCGAATTTGTCCTTCGACTGGTCCCTAATCCTTCGCGGTAAATTAAAGTTTGAAATGAAATGTATTGTGAATGCTAGTAGAAAAGAAATTAGATCCTTCAGTACGAAGAATGAGCCGTGAGGAGCCGTGACCGCAACGACCGTAACCCTTCCTAGGATTCCTGGAAAATGAAGAAAAAAATCAAAGAAAAGCTTTCTGTTAGTCTCGCACTTGTCGTGTCAGCCTGCACCTGCTGAAAGTGGTGAGCCCTGCTGTAGAACAAGCCTGAGGAGTTGCTCCAGACGATATTTCCGCAGTCATGGCACCCTGTGTGGGTAACAAAAAATGTTTTATATCATTTTGAAATGTTCACTAAAACTTGGATCACCTGAATTTATGAATTATGACCTTCCGTGTTCTTTAAATTTCCATCTGATGCATACGATTCTTGATGACAATGGAATCGTATATTTTCGAGCAACCAACTCAATTGATTTCAGATTCAGCTTTTCGAACTAAAAAAACATGCTACTGAATTGTACGTTCCCTTATATTTACATATTGAACTGAACATATATACACGGTGTCGCAGAAGTATTGTCGTTCCTTGTAATAACGAAAAGAAAAAAAATTCAAATCGGAAAGACCCAAAACATGTTCGGGTCCGCCGCGTATTTTGGGTACTAGCTCATTGAAATTGCATGTAGGTGAACAGTTAGATGCAAGTGTGCGTGCGACCCCGAAAAGCAATATATCCTACCGCGGTAACTTCATCTTGCTTCGAGCATTAATAAAAAATGCGATTACGAATGTGGTTATCTGTTTGAATCGGATGGGCTTAAGTTTTATCGAACCGTAAAATAACTGGCTTACCGAAATTCTGTGCATGGAAAAAATGAAAATTAGGCTGGGTTCTCCGAAATGTGGTGAATGTAGAACAAATAATAACTTTAGTGAGATCTTTTGAATTCTTCTAAAATCTTTAGAATTCACGTGGCATTATTGTAAATTCCTTAAATAACCAAAAAGCTCCTCCTTAAAGAATCAAAAAGCTGCGAAAATTTGGAGAAACTTTAAGGACCTCCGAAAATATTTTTAAAAATTGACATACTATGAAAATAACGTTATTAGACAACATTATTGGACAAAGCGATAACAATAAGAATCTTTTAAAACATATTTTGCTAACGCTCGAGTTGAAGACTTTCATCAATGAACACCAAATAATTTACAGTTTCCTAGGCTACAGATACACTACTGCTCCACATAGTTTAAATTTTGGTTTTCATAATTTGGTCTTTTCGACCAGCCCTACTATGCATAATAACAATTCAAGTTAAGAAATTTATGCTGATGCTGATCCATATACTTTCTTAGGTGCTTCACATTTTTCATTGGTTCCTATAGAGTAACAACTCGCGTTGAAATAGTGGCATGTTAATTTGCCTCTGATATCACAACAAATTGGAAAAGTCTCCAATATACCTGATTGCCCTTAACTCTGAAAAATTATGTTGAAATCAATCTTCCTTTCCGTTCTAAGCGATTCCTTTTGAGCCATGAACAATAATTCGCACTCAACGATGAAATTATAAATATTTCAACCGACAAATTTCAAACCTTATATATTAGCATGACCGAAGAAACATTGGACTTCTTGTGGATTGACGTTTGCATTTCAATCGGTCGAAAATTGTTTGCAGTTGTTGAAAACATTTAATTTCATAATTGTGTTCGCAGTACTTCCAGCAATAAAATAGAGAATGGCTGCGTCAAGTTGAGTACACTGACAAGTCTGAGTTGATTCTGCGAAAATATTGCTTATTTGCGAAATGTCATTGACCGATTCAAAACTAGCCTGACCTCGGGTCTCTGATTCTTCGCACCTATTGTAACTATCTATGATGTTATACAGAAGGATATGGTCAGAATCGTCTGTCTGACTGGAGTTATTGACATTGTCAATATACTGTGACAAAACAATAGTTTTTAGAGCTCGGCGCACCTCAAGTGCATCTGGCATTTGACCAGCCTTCCTTCTAATTTGAGAAAGGAAACTTTCGATGCCATCGTCTGTGCAACGACTAGTAAAAAAATCGTACTTTGTAAAACCTCTGATTTTTTTGCTGTATTTCTGGGTGTTATTGAAGTTTTTCTAATAGGGGATGTATATAATGTTATCCATTTATGAAACCATCGAATAAACCAGGCAGTATTTAAAGCTGCCTCAGGGAAGAACTTAAATCGTACTGCCGTTTCTAAAGCTGCAGCTGTTTTTTATATTTAAAAAATGTATAGAAGAACCTACATTCATTTTGGAGATGTTTGTTGGATAAATATCAATATAATCAAGATGCTGCAATAAACGTAAGCCTGATTGTGACTCTGTTTCAAACTTCCATAGCTGCGCAACGAAACTGCAATCGACAACGTTATTTAGCAGACGCTGTTAAGTTTAAACATCCAGTGGCAAAATAATCAAATGTGTCTACGTTGCTTGCTTTAAATTTTCTCCCAAATGGCATGGATCAGAAAGAACGTGAATTGGCTCACCGTCATCGTCAACAGCGTACAATACGATCCAACATCTAACCAGTCAGTAGGTTTTTTTTTACCTTTGAACAACGACGGAATGCCTAAATCAAATTCATTTTTAGCTACTTTTGCTAAAGTTATTGAAAATCATTTTCTTGAGAATAAAAAAGCTTCATTGGTATATGCGATAAGGGTTTAATGGCTCTTTCTATAACTGTAGCAGGCATTTCGTCAGAAGGAGATAGCAGATTGTTACGAGCAATGACAATAGAGCCTTCATCGGGCACATGTGATCATAACATTAAAATTATAGATGAAAATTGTACTGCCTTGCCAGGATTTCATGAACCATTGCTAGCAAAGTTTTTATTTGTTTAAGACCCCGTCCACTCTGTAAAATTAAGAACACGGTTTGTTTCAAATTCGATCATTATGCCTATGGGGAATTGTTTAGTTTCCGTGGGTCACATAAAAACATTGACGCAATCTGTTTCAAAAGAAAAACATTATCTCATCGAAAAAGACGTTTCGGTGAAATATAAAATTAAAAGTTGCAATTTTATGCAGCGTGTAATAGTACCTCCATGTACACTAATATTAAATGTGCACTAATAGTACCAAAGACCGAATTTACTACATTTAATACTATCTACTTTTTACGTCTTTGGCGAGCATGGCTAAGTACAATCACAGATTATTCAGTGACTGACCACTTTATTTTAAGAATTGCTTACCTATTTATAGAACTTAACACTAACTGCCTGGTAAGGGCTATACGTCTATGTCGAGATAACAAGTCCCCTGAACTGTTTTTACCATGGCTATATGGAAGTCAAACGTGCGAGAGTTTCTTCCGCGATTTAAGATCAATGACAACTACCTTGTGCATAATGGTCAATGTTTATAGTCGCATCAACTGCCAGGGTCATTAGCGACTCTACTGTAGGGTTAATTATAAACTGTATAGTATATCTGTGGGGTATTATACAAAGGGACAGAAGCGAATTTTTCAGAAAGCACGTCCAGCCTCGCTTCCTGCTTTGGGAGTCGAACCCGCGCCAGCGTGGCTGCAACGGCTGCAGTATTGGTACATTGGACAATCACTACACCATCTGAGCCACGATGACTCCGAGTATGGTGGATTGTGTCCATCGAATTGCATGAATTCAGTTGCAAGCAGACATTTCAGTGAACAAGTTTGATGCTGAAGAGAACTTGAAGTTTCCTCGAATCGAAATCGAAAATTTTTTCGAATCGAATCGAAAAATTTAAATGCTTCATTTGAGTGCCAGGATATGAATGCAATATCAGAAAATTTGATCTGCAGCGATACTTGTGCTTTGCCGAAGAACAGTGAAATCGAACAGATTATGTGTATGGCAAAACGAGATGCACATTTCCTAATGAGTACTCTTGGATTAAATATGGGGATGGAAGTCGCAGATAAATTTACTCTCTCGTGCGCTTCGAATGATATTAATCTGACTCTTGGTGAAGACGAAGACGACAAGGAAGCTGAATTCAATGACGCACAACTTGATTTTGCTTCTAATGATAATCAGTCTGAAGCAGAAGTAGCCAATGACGGAAATTCAAATGCCGAATTGTTACAAGATCTGACAATCTTATCAAGTGTACAAGGACACCTAGAATTAAAAGGCTACTCAGAATTTGTGATATTATTAAACGAAATAAGTCCATTCACAGTAGTCAGAGATTCCTTAGGAAGAGAAACCGTGGTATGCAAATCTTCAATCTGTTGGCTTTCGAATGAAGGTACATGCTATTTTAGCAGTCACAGGCTTCAGAGGGTCCGTTAATCTAAATATAAATTATATAGAAAGTTTGGTTCACAGCAATTTGGAAACGTAGACTATGTAAAACGATACAACCAGATAAATATAGGAGATTGAACTATATTTGAACGCATCCATAGTGATGAATGTGTTGTTGGTCTTATACTCGGCCTCGGATACTTAAACAAAAAGACTCGAAAAGCCACAGAGTATTACAGTAATTACGCGAATATTGAGGGAAACAAAAAAGAATGTAGGTGTGCTATGTCAGTGGTTTAGTATAATCGAAAATGGTTATTTGGTATTGTCTAACGATTTTTTCCATAGCTACGCTAATATTCAAAAATATAAGCTAACAATATCAAGTCCTGTGATAACAGATGTTTTTTTATCGCTTGATGCGGGTGTGTTTAACAAAACTAAGTTATTATTTTAATTATGGCTCAACGTTAAATATGTGTATACCTTGTGATATTTTAAAACCACCTGAGCTAGCTCTCTCTACTTTCTTTAGATTAATCTTGGCACACTCTTCCAGTCCAAAGTCGATACCAATGATGAAGTCTGCTTGCACCAGAAGTATTTATCTTTAGGTCATCCATATTAAAAACATGAGTGACCTTATGCGCGCGATGGTTAGTTTTGCTACAGAGGTATCCAGGACAATTGCGTAGTGCGACATATAGAGGCAGATGTGTGAGTCAAAAGAGCAGAGGGCTCATGGTATCACCCTGAAAGGTGGCTCTCTGGAAGCTGACGTTGTTCGTTGTCACACGATAACTTTCACGCGAGACGGTGAATCAATTTTTTCAAAGGGGCATCAATCTCTCTATGCATTTCACTTATTGATAGGATGCGCTGATGGGCTCATGTATCTTTGCAGACGCAACTGTCAATTAGCAGGTTCTCTCGGTAGCATGCTGAACCTTATATCAAACTACGCTCTTCGTACATCGCTCTCCATTCAGGCTCTAATCTTCGGAGAATCCTGTCGTTTAGGACAGCTGTAAAGATCTTTTACAGCGTGTTAAAACAAGATATTGGCCTGTAATTCTCTGGGTTGAACAAGTCGCCTTTTTTCGGTAGGAGTATAGTGTGTCCTGACACTAGCTACTGCGGAATGGGTGTTTTCGACTTTAAATATGAGGCATATATGCGGACCAGAAGTTGGTGTCGTGCAGCGAAAAAGTTCTTCGTGCACCTACGTGCTTTTTCACCTCTTCAGCAGTGATTTATGGACGTACTTCCCTAGATGTTATGAGGTTGTCGCAAACCTCCTTGGAGCGGATGATATTTTGAGTATCTTCTTTTAACTCCTGGGTTTCCAGGAGCTTATATACCTCTCTCCAAAAAGTCTCTACCTCGTTGGGATTAGGCGGATTTTTAACAGAAGCAGGGAGATCGTTGAAGAGGCGCGATGGGTCGGCGAGAAATTGTTGATTCTCTCTGACCCATCCCTCCCTCTTCTGTATTCTCCTCCTTGTGTCAAATAACTCCCTTATTTTGTCAAAAATATGCTGCTTGATTGGCAGCAGCTTCGACTTGTTCAGTGTGTGATGGCAGATCCTAACTTCTTGGGCGAACTTTCAACCCTTTCCGTGAGCAATCTACCAGATGTAATGCAGTCAATCAGACACTGAAAACGGGAATATTATGCCTTGCCCATCAAATTTTCTTGTTTAGTTGATGCAAGCTTCTTTTGCTCTTTTGTTCCATCGTCTGTTTCAGCCTTGAATTTTAATCAGTAAAAACATTCGGAGCAACACAAACTGAAGAATTGATGGTTCAGAGGATGGACGTCTCTTCCGAGATATCCTCACGAAGATATCCTCCATTTCGGCCAGTTCTTGGGGCCTAGGAGGAACCTGGATAATAATGTTCCTTCTTATCCTGAAATCGCGACCATCCCTCAGGAGGTGCCTGCTTTCCGCGGGTAATCATAATGTCGCTTCCTCCTCTCCGTCTGAGGCTTCTTCGTATAGCGGTTTTGGAAGCGCTCCGCGTATATATCCGCGCCATAAAGCCTCCGTGAACAATAATAATGCTGGCATCGTAGCAGTCTAGCAAGTCATCCTTGAGTAGATTCGTCCACTCTATGTGAGCGTTTCGCCACGCTGATTCGTGATCGTGTCCCCATCTCAATTATTTTCAGCACCCCGAACTCCAGGCTGATCGGCACTGATTGCCGAAACATTGTAGGATGATTTACATGCAAGAATAAGGCTACATGCTCTGAGAGGTTGCCCGGTATCCCAGAGTCACCGCTAAGACACCTCACCCAGGTGACATTTAGCTTTTGGCACGAATGTTACGCTTCCGTTTGGGGGTTAATTACTTCGGGATCATACCTGGATAATTTTCCATAACCATATTCAGCAGAAGCCCTTAGTACAAGGACCCTCTGTCCGCAACCCGAGGACGCGTCTGGTGGCTCTGTCATAGTCTCAACGGTTCGATTCCAAAGGAACCGAAACCGAACCGCATCCAGTCCAGTCAAATTACAGAAAATAGTCGATGTGCTAGAAATGGAATATACCTTTTTTTACTTTTTCTTATAAACATTATTTAAAAACATTATTTTAAACTATTTTAAACTATTTAACTATTAAAACTAACTAACTATTAAACTAACTAACTATTTAAACTATTTGTTATTATTTTAAAATTTTAAACATTATTATTTCTTATAAACAGTATTTTTTCTTATAAACAAATACCAGAAAATCGAAAAACATTTTTCACACTTTCGTGTGGATTGTTCGTTTTAGGTAGGAGGTAGCGTAAATATGTATATAGGATGATGTTTAAAGGATAAAGTAAGCTTACAAAGAAGCCCTTATCGAGCAATGTACGATAAATACGTATGTAATTAGTTTCTGTTATAAAACGAATATATCCAGTTTCTCTTTATACATAGATCCATAAAGTGGAAAGTCTGCTCAGCATAAAAGAATTTTTTTTTGGTATTGAAAATCCAAAATTAGCAGAGTAAGTTGCTTCTGCAAGAAAAAGCGTTTGCCGGATTTCAATTTTTTTAAATTGTTAGCAACAAATTTTGATGTACTATATTTATTTTGATACTTTAGTTTTCCGAAAAACTGAAAAATAGAAAATAATATGGACAGAAAAGGAAGTCGATTATTCTTTTATCAATTTTCCATCTGCAATATTTAGAAAAAAAATGGTTCGAAATATTCTTATATACTAGACGCTGTATAAATCTACAATGCAAACACTGTATTTTCCTAAAACATACATGATTATTTATGTTGTGACATCATTTTTAACGACATTATCATCAAGCTATACGCTGATGATAGATAAGATTACGACTATATGTGTCTTTTATATACCAAGGAGGCACTGCAATATATTCTTTACTCACAGTGCTAGTTAAAATTTGCAATAATACGTTGATAATTTTTTCGTCTAATTAGAATAGATGGAGCTTTCTCATACACTCATCATGTCCTTGGCGGTTGTCCTTAATTCTGTTGGTAAATATAATCATATAATATATCTATAAATTTAAATACAATTTTTAAGCCACATGTAAATCACAATTTGGGAGATTTAAAATCTGTCTTCTATCTCAGTTGTCATTTGCTTCCAAACTTTATTTGAGTTTGCCAGAAATGAATACGAATTTAATCTAAATTCATTCTGGGGGAATCTCTCTATTACAAACTGAAACAAATTTTTGGAGTTCAGAATACCCCTTCAATAGTTTTAGAGTTCTCGATATGTTATAGCGATAGTACTTTTGAAAAATGGGGGCTAACTTCACAATCCCCCCCTTTTTTCAAAAGTCACCTATTTTAGAGTTGTAAGTAAATTTATCATGGTTCTGGAGTTTCTGATTATGCTTCCGAGAAACAGTTTCAGTCAATTTCATAAAACAAAGACTTTAGAAAACAAATAGCTAGCTTACACTTGTCAAAACTTGAACTTGAAAATAGAGTTTCAAAAACACCAAGACATAAAACTGAGAAGATTTTAAATTAGCTATCAACTCGATCTCGTGTTCTTCTACCTATAATATTTTCCTTATAGAGAAAGACGAAAGAAGAAATAAAAATAGATAAATCAAAGCATCTAGAATCAAGGCGTCTATTAATAGAATATAATAATATTATATTGGTGCATCAAATTAAAATGGCTGTTAATGGAAATGTTTTACTATAAAAAGACCTTGAATCCGCAGCCGGGCTCTCTGTCGGCTTTTTCGGTACCACGAGTTTGTAAGGTATATATTGACGGAAATCTTTTCATGAGTCAGATAGAGCTGGTAGAAAGCTAACAAGCTTAAAGATTTTTAGGTTATGTTCAAGTTTGCTTCAATGAAATAGGATATTTCAAAGGAAAGATTTTGTTAGCATTTATCAAGACTTGGTGATTTTTTTCCTACAAATACTAATTTTCTTTCTAAAAATCTTAACATGGCGTCAAAATTGTGCAATCTTTTTAGATATTCGCAAAAATTAATGTTTGTTCTTTAAATTACTAATGTTCGTCAAAATAAAGTCGATACAACCTAAGATAGCTGCAGGTTAGTGACTTTCTGAATATACTTAATAACTTTTTATTTCCAAATATCCACTTTTGGTTTAAAAACCTTAAAATAACACTTAATTGTACCGCGTACGCACGTGCACGGGTCCAAAATCCACCTCGTAGTTTAACGTAGTTTTAAAATGAATTCTTCTCACTCTTTTCTTTTACTTTTCTTTCACTTTTCACTCACTCCTTTCCCCTTGCTGTCACT
>CAKNWT010297453.1:0-10066 GCA_932066315.1 Andricus coriarius | reverse complement strand
GCCGGTGTCACCGCGTCCATAGATAGAAGCTATTCCTGTTCAATATTCATACACATCGCAAATACACTCCTTCGTCTCTTTATAGTTTTATATTCTAATACTCTCTAGGGTTGGAATTAATTAAACAAATAGTATATTATGTTACGGGTCATGCAAAAAATACGTGACACGTTCAGGGGGGTAGAGGGTCTATCAAAGTATCACTATCCATGTTAAAAACAATGGAAAAGCATCACGCAGGGAGTGGGTAATAAAAGTTCCTAAAATATGAATCACGTATTTTATGAATTGCCCTCTACAGAAGGGAAGGAGGTGATAATCGGCTTCCTCTCATATATCATGCTATTAATTTTTTTTCCGAATTCGGTAGTATAGCCATATTCGCGTGCATGTAATAGCAGATGAGGAATCGAGTATTTTTAGTCAGTGACGGATGCGGAATTCGGGAGCAGGTGCTAACGCATGCGCAGTGCTTACTCATTATTCCCTCCGAGAGCTCAATTACTTCCGGAGGGATTAATGAAGAAGTAGTGCGCATGTGTGTTCAACTGTGCATGCGCAGCGATACGTACGCATTGTGCACTTATCACTGCGGTTAGAAATAAGCGGTTCCGCTCCCGTATTACATGCATGGAATATGGCCACTTCATTGAAGTCAGGAAAAGCACGTTTTTCCTCAAATATAACATTCTTTTTCTTGTTTTTCGCTCCGGTCAAAAATTTTCCGTGTTAGGTTCGCTTCGCATGTATTTGAAAATCCGCCTATTTCATACATACGATGTAGAAAATATCGTATGGAGCTTGATGCATACTTCCATAACACACTATTGTTTTCCTGTCACAGAGTTTTTCCCCGATCGAAAAATGGCAACGTCCAGTCTACTAAACATACTGGAAAATCAGCGTTTTAATGCATATGTTGAAGAATAGTTATTTGTGATACAAGTGCGCAAAATAGGTGATTGTGTACGAGTGTGAATATCGCAGCATAAGCCGGAGGCTCGAAGCATGAGTCGGTGGTTAGCGCACGAGCGAAGCGAGTGTGAAAACGTAGACGAGTGCTTCGAGTTGCAGGCGAATGATGCAATCACACGAGTTAGCAATCACCTATGCGCACGTGTATCACACGCTATTTTTTGCAACGCCCGTCCGAGAAAGTTGTGTTCGGAGTTGACGAAAAATACTAATCTTGAAAGAAAAGATTGTTAAATTTCGTAAACTGTTTTTTTGAAAACAAAAGTTTAAAAAAAATTTTGAAAAAAAATTCCTGAAAATTTTTTTTTTTTTGAAATAAGATGTTTGAAAAAAAAAATTTGGTAAAAAAAATTTTTTGAAGAAAAAATTGGTGAAAAAAATTTTGGACAAAAAATTTTGGAAAAAAAACATTTTGAAAAAAAAATTGGTTGAAACAAAATTTTCGAACAAAAAATTTGGTTGAAAAAAAAATTATGTAATCGTCGCGATATGGAAAGTTCCTCATCTTCAAAGTACGCATGCGCATTCATTCCACCGATGCGGAAAGTGCATAATAATCAAAGTGCGCATGCGCAAATATTATTCCCGCATTGTTATCAGGAATGACTCACTTTGCATATAATTTAGATACACGGAACGCCCTACTTTCGAGGTGGGTGCTGCAAAAAATATATTTAAGCTGGTCTGGCAATTATTTTTCAAACCCATCCGTCTAAACTGGTAAAATTTGTGTGTATCAGCCTTAATAAACATTCAAGTTAAATTTATTTTTGATTTTTTTTTCTAAGAAAATAAGCTTTTATAATTATGAAAATGGACAATGAAAATTCGAGATTTCGATAAACTTTTGTTTCGTACAAGTCGTACATTTTTTGCAAGGTTATTCACCAAATCCCTGAAAATTCAGAATAAAAGAATAGCTTCCAACATAGGGGTCTCAAAACCCAAATCACTTATTTTCCTTATTTTATAATCAGTGATTTCAAAATAAGAAACACCTTCTTGCCCGCTGCTGTTTTTATGTTATTATTATTATTATACCCTTAAGCCGTTTCCCTTTCGGGGTAGGCATGGATTGCTCGGTTGGAAAGCAGTAGTGCGTTTGGGTATATAGGTATAGGGTAGATAGGTATATAGGTGTAAGGTATAGATATCTTAGATTGATCTAGAATTCTCGCGTTATTTATTTAAATAACACGTTCACTCCGCAACACTGCTCCGACCCAGGTTGCTGATCAATCTCTCTAGCGATCACCCCACGTGGGGAGTCTTACAAAATTGTTATGTGTCGCTCCCCACTTGGGCCCGTTAGTATCCAAGATCTTTGTTTCAGGCATCATTCACTCTACTCACATTCTTTTTATAAACTATTTGTCGCCAAACTTTTCTGTCCTGGCATACTAGCCTAGCTTCCTTCACGTCCATGCATTTTTTCATGCAAGCTCTCGTGTTTGTATGGCTTCTTATGTCTCTTCGGATTAATGTCTCATTCACAGTTTGTGTCCATGCTTTCGGCGGTCTACTACTGGGCATTCTGCCATTTACTTTACCTTAACACACCTGTTTGGTCAGTCGTTCATCTTTCATTCTTTCAAGATATCCGAACCACCATAACTGATTTCTTTGTGATTTGTGCTAATTGTATAGCTTCTAAATAAATTTTAAGTTTATTGATTTTTCTGGTATAGTTAGTTAATTCAATAAAAAGCGATGAAAATCCAACTTTAAATTTTTATAATAAACTTCACGTCTAAATTTTGTTATATTATGAACGTTCCTGTCAGGACATCGTCAATATGGGGCATAGAAAATATATTTCTTAATATAACAGTACATTTCTATTTTACCTACGTCCTGTAGCTGTAATTTCAGAAGAACCTCTAAACACGTGAAAAAGCACAAATTCCGCAAAATTGTGGTCTATAGAATATTAAATTGATTATTTGAATGCTCACTCAGTAAAAATAAAAAAATGTGACACGAATCGCCTAGAAAGAAGTTAACATAGGATGGTTCCTAACAGTCGGCTGGGTGTTCTCTCGGTACATACAACTGAATCGACCAACCCACTAGAAAATATAATCTGATAATCTCTTAGCAAACTTGCTAAAACAGTACAAATATCGCATGCTAGAATAGGGACGTATGGAGAGCAATGGTTAAAAATTGTGTAACGAAAAGAGTCATTAGAGTGATGGACGCCTGAAACGAATGATATTGGCCCTTGTGAAGATCTTTGCTTCGTGGATGTGATTGATCCAAAAAGTTTTGATCTCACTATGGAATAATCAGTCATTTTGTGTAAACTGTGCCGTATAATGTTTTAATTTTTTCCGGTATCTTAGAATATTCATGTAGTGAAGGCCCCTGGCTGTCTCCAGGCACTAGTTACAGAGTGTTGGACCTCGCTCTTGCTACAGATACGAATTTTTAAAAACGCCTATAGGTCTTTTTAATACTTTTAGATAGATTTAACGAATGATATGTTAAAAATGCTAATGTATCGCTTCTGCTTTTACGCAGACCCGATTGAACTTTGTCCCCATATTTTGCATTTTGCATGCAAGTTTGAATTGCGCTCTCTCTGTGATATCATACTTTCATGCTATCGATTCCACGAGACCTGGTAGCGAAATTCGTTGTTTTGTTTGCGTAAAAATATGATCTTTTGAAAATTCAGGTAAGTATTTTTATTATCTACAAGCCCGCTGTCATATTTGCGATTGATCTTTATAATAATTTAGAGGCAATCAATATCTAAAGTTATAAGGTTAAGTGTGTGCTTTTATGTCCTAAATGCATTTAACTTAATTTTCTCTTGTTTGTGAACAAGGAGTGATAAAACGTTAATTGATATGCTTTGCTGGCAAGTAAATTAAATGATGTGAAGCATGTGAACTACCATAATACAACCTAAAATTCCTACAGGATATTCCTGTTTGAAAAAAAGGATTATATAGCTACAGTAGAGTCTTGCCTATTCTCCAACTCCCTTATTCCCTATCACCTTTATTCCCCGTCGGCTGTAGATGGTTATTTCCATTTGCGCAGATCCGGCAACTCACACCACGGTCCCGATATATTCTCCTCTGCACAGTGGCTGGCCAATTAAAAAGAGGCCCGAAGAGCGGGAAGCCTCGAATCGAGTATTTTAGTATGACGTCATGCGACTTTTTCGAGAAAATATTATGAACGTAAAAGTCATGCATGTACAAATAGTAATGTTTCTCAAGTGTAGAATCTATTTTCTCAGTCATGTTCCATTTTCTTGTCGATTCACGACCTTTCAGTTTCACGAAATGAAATAAAATATCCTATATGTAAGGTTAATGGTACTCCAACCTCAAATTTCAAAAACTTGCTTCGTGAAACTGAAAGGCCTTCAACCGATAAAAGGATGAGGAAACAGAATTATGCAAATGCATCCTACACTTTAAAAAATTACCATGCAGAACTTTATAACTTACCTTCACGTTTCGGAGATTTTCTCCAAAAAGTCGAATGCAGTTGCAGTACCATGTACTAACCTTCCTGACGGCTGGCATTTTCACCTATCTACGTCATGCCACAAAACTCACTATTCCGCGAAATACATTATTTGCGCCGTTTTTTGATTCTGTAATATTGATTTTTAGTTGGCAAATTGTCGTACGCCAACAAAAATCCTTGATGGCCACTTTATAAACACTGACATGCTAACGGACTGAGACTTTTTCAACTGCGCAATAAGCCGAGACCGCCTAAGCCGTTTTCACTTGAAATGCATCATATTGCGTAATATACGCGACTGACTAATCGCGCACTCGCCCCTTCCGAGGCGAGAGTCGCATCCGTCTCTCGCCCTACGCTGTGAGAAACTGCATGGGCCAGCAGTTCTAGGAATTTCGGATGTATTCATTTGTATTATTATTGATAGTATTTATTATTGATTTTAAATCACCCGCACTTTTCGCTTCAAAAAGTATCGACAGGCGGCGCATGGACAGAAGAACGGGGCAGCCAATAAACGTTGTTGATAAAAATAAACTGCCCACTGGCGGTAAAGGTGGGGCCCCCTCCATCTAGGGAATAAAAGAATCGTTTAATATGCATTTCATCAACATCTGAGGAAACGTGTTTTAAAATATTCGAAATTGCAATTTTAAGCCTTAAATGGCACACCTCAAAATAATTGCATTACTGACACAAGGGGTGTTTGAAACCCCGCGTGTTTAAGCGTGTATTGTGAAGTCTGTACTACATACTTTTTAACAAAAATTTTATATGATATAGTTTAATATTTTTTTTAAAGTCCAACTGGTTTTATAACCATTTTTTAAATTTTATATAGTTGAAAAAAATTTGGAGGGAAAACGAAAAAATTAGTTTATTTATAAAAAGCGTTAAAAAATGGTTAATTTGTAAAAAATACATGAAAGTAATTTTAACATTTTATTGAAGAATAGTCTTTACATCAAAGTGTATCAAATACCACCCGGTATATGTCGGCAACAATTCAATATGGTGATATATGGTTTCTCACTTACAATAAGGTCCTATAGTACTGCAATTTATCGCAGTTTAAAGAACATAGAAAAACATTTGTTTTTTGATTAATTAATATATGTGCCTGCTTACTACTACAGTCGTTCACAATTGGTGTGCATTTACAGAACGTATAGTTGTTATGAGGTATATTACTGATACTGGGCTCGTACACTGAATTATCTTGCGCAATACCATGCCAGTAGTCCTGGGCAATTGCTGGAATTAAGTTAATATCTTATTGGAATAAAAGTAATTAATTTTGCTTAAGGCTGACGAAGATTGATACAACACAAGTATTGTTTTATACAAAGAAAAATGGTGTTACCCTTTATTTTTATAAAAGATATTGTTTCAAGAGGATGTTTCTTATTCCAAAAGCTCATTTTTTTGAGAGGTGATATAAACTTTTTTCATAATTTTTTAACTTTGATTTGGCTTATATTAATTTTGTCCATTTGTATATATTTTAACAAAAACTAAACGTCTCATAGTAATACAAAATAAGTGTAAAGAAGGTTGAGTGATTCTTCATTGCTTTTCCATTCAGATGATTCGAATTGCATTCTCTATAGGTTTTCTCTTGTATTCTATCGCTGCTTCGCTCCAGAACTATATTACTTTTAATGGTTCATTGTTTCCCGGGGAACTTATTCTTCGCTACGTCCTACTTGGCCGTTATGCTCGAGCTGTGTTGAGGCGACTGAACGGGAGGAAAGTCCCCTGAGCAGATAATGAACCAGCACGATAAGCAACTTCTGGAGAATATTCATCCCATGCATACAAAAAAAACTCCAATTTTACTTCGTGATGATATAAAATAAGTTTATTTTTTATGTGTATTTATTTATCAATTGCATCATATCCTCTAGGACTTCAGTTTGAAAATATTGAAAAATTAATATTTCAATTAACTTAGACGGAAAATTTCCTATTCAAAAGATTTTGCTGAATTGACTATCCTTGATAATCGTGCTTTGCCGTAAGAACTTGTTTCTGCGATGTAATTATAGTATTTCATATTGGATTACGTTTTTAGAAAATGTAGTTGTTTTTGTAATCATTTTATTTTAAAAAATTGTCATTAAGAACTGAAATATATTTGGTTCAAGAATAATAGTGAAGTAAAAATTCAAATTTAAGAAATAATTTTCTTTCCTTGTATAACAGGTAAACATCGAAAGCAGCACAGAATCACAGAATTTTATCTTCTAAGACAAGAGTGGTTGTGTATCGAGATAAATCTCAGGTTGAATTTTATTCCAAACTGCGTTCTATTTGCCAAATACTACATCGATTCAAAATCGTGCGTTTGCTTCGACGACGAACATCACATTCTACTTTCGCAAATATCGCTTCTATTCGTATCTCTCTGCCGCCTCGCTATCCATGCTGCACGTCACGTACGTGAAGTGCAAAATTAATATTCTCGGTATCATTCGCATTCGTTTTTATTTATCAGAATTCTAATAAATTCCGAAGCATGATTTTCCAATGAAAAACGAATAAAAATTTATATGCGTTGTTAAAAATATATACCAATTCTAATTTTATGAATCGAATATTTCCTGAAGTGATTCGACATACCGAAGATTTAGAAATCCTAATTTAAGACTAACTATAACATTGCGCGCACCAAGACGGCACTGACATCTCTGTACTCCATGTTTCAAATCTTGATAATAATTTGAATTTGATTCACATTTTTCTGTAAATAGAAGAATTTAGGCTATTTCTCATCATTTTAAATTAGCACAAAAAGCAATGAGCATTGCGGAAAGCGGAGAGCAATACAAATATCGAATTTTCAATTTTTTCGGCCCATCCACTTTTTTTGAGAAAGATCATCAGGCAATATTTTATGGCTAACCTTTTTACAAGGGCGACCGGGGCGGAATGAAAGAGGTTATGTTTTTTATTAAAGAACTCGCCATCTGTAGTATAATATTACAATGTAAATTGTTATTAAAATACTGTAAACCCTTGTGTTTTAGTTTCGTAAAGAACTTAATGGGTTTAAACAATTAATTATTAATAGAAAATAAAAATTGAAAAGAGGTGCCTTTGTCTTGTCTCGCCCCGGGTCTGAGGCAAAACAGGAAACGTACGACGGTGAGATAGTAAAAAGATACACTTAGACTTCACAATATATAGGACTTGATCTTCAAATTTCAAATCTTTCAGCCTTTTCCGCTCCTCTTGTCAATATGTTAAGATATTACTCCAACATATAAATTAGGTACAATATTCACTCATTTGTGCCATCTCTTGTTGTTTTGATCTATCCGATTTTTCAGCAAAATCAACACGTGGGCGACCACGATTCAGAGGCTTTGGGTCAAGAAATTCCAAACTCAATTCAGGAAGGAGAAAATTCGAATTCAGCCAATCTGCATTATATGCTTCAAATCTATCTTTAATCCTATTGGAGGCTTTGTATTTATTTTTTCTCTTTGTAACGAGAGTTGAGGCAGAAACTCTGAAACGTTCCAAGTCTTTTTACTTTTTGTCTATCAATATTCAATGTATCCAAGATATAATTAAAACCAGTCTCTTTTCGTTCATAATTTGGGACTTTTTCCAAAATCTCACGCTTCATTAATATTGTCATATTGAATAAACCAATAAATATTCATTTATCAATAGATGGAAATGAGGCGTTATGATTCAATTCTGAGCAAAGGCTCCAGATACAAGAAGGAGATATACATAAAATTATTTTACGAGAGTGAGAGGGCCTCTGGCTGTTTGGGTTTATGCTATGTTCAGACCCCGCTCCCTGCCACCCGCCAAACTTTGGCCAAATAATTCTATATCTCGTGTTTGTATGCGGTGCCTCTATTTGGAATTGCTTTATAACGCCTATTTTCTGCGCAAAGGATGAAATATTATCAATCGTAGGACATTAGTGGGCAGACTAATTCTTAGGATTTTCACCAAACTCGTTCCGGCGAGATTTAAAGTGGACCGTTTTCACATCCCTCCTTACAAATGGAATAGAGTTTTCTGTTTACGTGGTAACGCTTGGATGGGGAATTAATTTGCCGACCCGCAGGAGACTTCTTCGAGAAAGACATTCTCTGCTGCTGTCTCGCTGTTTCTTCGGAGGTTACCTAAAAGTTTCGATAAAAGGTTACCTTTGAACAGAAGGGTATTTTTGATGTTCGCTCAGGCAAGCCCTCTTCCATTGATCTTCCAGGTACTTCTATATAGGCTTCCTTACTCCTACATTCTGACGAATCAGTATGAATCGCAAATCCTTCAACTCCAGGATTTAAAGTGTTGACCGAAGCGCGTCTTCTTCGTAACCCTGCTGGTGAGTCAGATCTTCGATGTCGCGTGGATATCCCATGGAAGCGGATACAAATCCCAATGATTGCAGTGCCTCCTCTGGAGGGAACTTGATGTAACTGGCCGGGTTTGGAGCTGGCGCTGGCGAGCAAGATTACTATGTACTGGGAACCTCCTGAACTAGGCCGTGCGTGAACCTTCGACCTTAAGAATAGGCAAAGTCTCGTTGCTCAGGGTTCTTGGGTAGATCCACAGAATCCGGTCACCCAATCTAGGCTATTTTATAATAAGAAGAATTGAACTGGACCTTCTCAAGAAAGACACTTAACGACAGGTTTTTCCTGGCTATTTGTGAATAACAAGAATTTAATTAGACCTTCTGAAGAAAGAGAGACCGTTGCATCATTCTAGCCGATTTTATAGTAACGGGCTGATTTTTTCAAATAGCAGCAAATGAGTTGGACCCTTTATGGAGAGAGGGACGGGTGCGACGCTATTCTGGAATATTTTACAATGACAAGAATTTAAGTTTACCCTCTGGAAAAATAGAGACAGGTGCAAAGTAATTTTGGGCTATTTTATAGTAACAAACATTTAACTGGACCCACCCAATACACAGGAATTTGTACAAAGTAATTCCAGGCTGTTTTATCATAGCAAAAATTTAACTCAACCCTCTTGAAAGTAAGGGACCGATACGCAGTTTTCCTTAGTTATTTTAAGTAGAAAGAGTAGAAAGAGCCTCTCTAGAGAGAGTGACCGGTTCAAAGTTTTTTTCAGCTGTCTTATAGTAACAAGAATTAAGCTGAACCTTTCCAAGCGTGAGGGACCGGTCCGAAGTCATAACTGTTACGTATGGGATAATAAATTGATTGATTTTGTGCGATCGTGAGTTTCATCTCATTAATTCAAGATGTTCCTTTTTCTGCTGCCTGGTAGCGTTGAGTCTCGACAATGAAAAAGTGTTGTCATTTAAATAACTGATCCACTGACTATATTAAACTTGGCATTTGTATAAAATAAAGGAAAATGAAAGACAATGTGGGTGGTAAAATTCCAAAGAAATAAAAAATAAAATGCAAAGAGTCATCGGAAGGACATTCATTGTTAGTTAATTCTGTAAAGTGAAATCGAGCAAGTGGCAAATTGGCATTATAAATTTCGGGCATGTGTACTTGCAAAGTATAGTCACATATTTATCGAAATAAACTGTATTGTTTTTATTAGCTAAGTCTGTAATTTTATAAAAAGTAAAACACAAGCAAGTGTATTGCGA
>CAKNWT010297446.1:0-10460 GCA_932066315.1 Andricus coriarius | reverse complement strand
TTACTTCTGGCTTGAAAATTCAACAGTTTTTGTAGAATATTGAACTATATTTTGTAGATAATTCATGCATTTTCATGAAAAGTCGTCTTTTTGTGGTAGAAAATTGTTTGTTGAACCTTGTTTAACTTAAAAAGTATTCAATTATTAAAGTATTTTTAAAACAACCTTGTTTATTGAAAATTCAACTATTTTGTAGAAAATTGATTCATTGAAAATTCTCTTTTTTGTTAAAAATTTGTCCTCACCGATATAAAAGGCCACTGTTTTCTAAAAAATTCGACTTTTTGATTAAAAACTGTACTATTTTGTTAAGAATTCATTATTTATGGTAGATAAGTCATGTCTCATGGTACAAAATTAACTTTTTGGATGAAAATTTGTATGATAACACTTTTTATATAATTTCACACTTAAATTTTCATTTTAATTTCCTAAAATTCAGTAAAGATACTTAAATATTACTTTTTAGTGTATTGATCTTTTATATTTTCAAATGCGAAAAAAAATTTCTTAATTAAGACGAGTTATGAATATCGTAAAAGCGCAATAGTGGATGCCCAGCTAAACGTTAGTCTTATCTGATTTTAAATTTTATTTTTGAATTAATAAATACCTCATTTTTGTAATACTAATGACTGTTTATTTCAAATTATGCTCTTTCCGGGCACTAAGCTATTGTCAGAGTACCAATCCTCAAATAGCTAAACACATCACAAGAACAAACCGGGAAAAACGTTATTTCTGATCCGGGAAATCCGGGAATTTGCCGGTAATTTGTAAACGGAATTCCGCTAGTCACCCTGTTTAAAAGATTCCAAGGCATTTTCAAGAGATTTAAACAATTTCAAGTGGTTTATAAAGGTTTTTAATAATTTGCGTGTTGTTTTAAAGAATTTCGGGATTTTATAAGATTTCCGAAGATTTCAATGATTTTATGGGGATTTAGGAGCTCTCAACGTATTTTAATAAATTTTCCAAGATTTCAGGAAGTATCATCAGATATCATGTAATTTTATGGGATTTGATAATATTTTAATAGATTTCAAAGAATCTATTTACAAGAAGTGACGGATTTTGTAGGACTTCAAAGGATCTGAAATATTTTAGGGAAGCCTAAAAGATTCCAAGGAATTTTTCATGGATTTAAATAATTCGAAGAGATTTTGCAATTCATTTGGAATTCGCCCATGAATTATTATTAATTAATCCTGAATTCTTTTAAATCATTTTGAATTCTTCTAAATTTACTTAATTTTACTCATTTCAGTGGATTCTTAAAAAGTTTTTGTTTAATTCATCTTGAAGTCTTGTAAAATTACCTTAAATTCTTAGGCATTGTATCAAATTCTTTTAAATTATCTTTAATTTTTCTAAACTCATTTCAAACGTATTCAGTTGAATTAATTTTTTTAATTTTTCAATTGTTTTGAATTTACTTTTATTGCTTTTTAAATTCAGTTTGATTTTTTAAAATGAATTTCATCGAATTCTTCTCGTTTCTACTTAAATTACCCTAAATTCACTCAAATGTTACTGAAAGAAATGGATTTTTCAATTTTTTTAAATTTGTCCAATTCATATGAATTTTTTTGAATTTCACTTGAATTGTTTCGTAGTCATTAGTCACTTTTTCGATAAGAAATTAGTAGGGTTTCAAAGATTTCAAGCGATTTTCAAATATTTTTTGCATTTTATTTGGAATTCGCCCTCAATTTTCATTAATTTATCCTGAATTCTTTTAAATCCTTTTGAATTCTTCTAAATTCACTTAATTTTATTGAATTCATTAGATGTTTAAACTGTTCTTGTTTAATTCATCTTGAAGTCTTTTAAACTAACCTTAAATTCTCAGGCATTGTATCAAATTCTTTTCAATTCTCTTTAATTTTTTAAAACTCATTTAAAATTTACTTAGTTTAATGAATTTTTTCATATTTTTGAATTGGTTTGAATTTACTTTTATTGTTTTTTTATTTTAGTGTGATTTTTCATGAATTTCATTTCACTCACTTTACTATTTACACTTTTTTCTTATTGACTACAATATTTTCCTACTATTTCCAAAAAAAAAATACACTAAATACACTATTTTCTTACAATTGTCCGTTAATGACACTATTTTTCACTTTCCCTTTACAAATATTTTTTAAACTTCGTTCAAAGTTCAAATATTTTCTTAAAAATTCATACTTTTTATTATAGATTCATCTCTTTGGTTTTTATTGAAATATTTTTTTAACACTTCATTTTTTCACTTTAATTATTCCATTTTTCGACTTAGTATTCTTCTTGGACAAAGAATCATCTTTTTCCTTGAAAATTGTTTCGTTTTGGTTAAGGATTGAACCATTTTGTTAATAATTCACCTTTTTTGATTACATTCTACTGTTTTTGCTTTTAAATGAAAATGCTTCTTGTATAAAGTATTTGGTTTGTAAATTAACTTTTTTACTAAATATTTGATACTTTCGGGTTAGAAAATTCAACTACTTGCTTGAAAGTCCAACTACTTAGTTAAAAATTAATTTTCTAAGGATCACCTCTTTGGTTTAAAATTTATGTTTTTGTTAAAAATTCCTTTATCTTTGGTGTAAAATATTTTTTTCTGAAAATTTAACTATTCCATTTTTGGTTGAAAATTTATCCTTCATGGATCAGAAAGTCCGGACCTAGGAGCGTTGATTGCACCTAGTACTGAAAGAGCTTCCCTGATGAATCCTATAGAGTAATTGATAAATAAATAAATTTATTTATTTAGAATCTTAAGCTACATGTACAAAAACATAGTTTTATTTCAAGCGCCTGTTATGTCGATCCAATCGGTCTTACATTCCTAATACATATTCTTTATCTTTTTGCGTGAAATTTAACAGTGATGCGTTGAATGGATCAATATCAATAGTATTGGTATACATTAGATTTACATTGTTACATAACTGATAGAGAGGCGTTCTCAGTTCTAAGTTTGATGAAGGCATGGGAAGATAGAAAAGTGTTTGCAGTCTTGTCTGATATTGAGGTACAGAGAATGGTAGTATAGAAAGCAAATATAGACAATCAATATAAAATTGAATTATCTTGAAAAGAAATAGTATAGACGCTAAAGTTCTTCTATCTTCCAAAGACCATACATTAAACCTGCGCAGTAACTGACCATAGTCAGATCCCGGAGGTAAATAGTATCCATCCTCTTTATAGGCTATAAATTTCAAAAATCTTTTTTGACACTTTTCTATAATTGCCTTGTGCTTTATGAATGTTGGAGACCAAGCTATTGATGCATATTCTAGTTTTGAGCGAACTATTGAGTTAAATAGTATTTTTATTGGAGTTACTGAGTTAAAATTTCTACATGTTCGCATCAAAAATCCTAAGGTTCTATTTACTTTTTTTACTAACTCGTTTAACTGGTCTTCAAATGTTAGTCTTACATAAAAGATTAGTCCAAGATCATGAACGACAGAAACCCTTTTCAAGCTAATGTTATTTATTAAATAATCATGTATTATCGGATTTCCTTTTCGATGAAATGATATTATGCTGCATTTAGATATATTAAGATAAAGTAAGTTATTTTTACACCTGTTATAAAACTTCATTACATTATTATTCAATGCATAACAATCTTCAAGTCCCGATATTGGCAGGAAAATCTTGGTATCGTCAGCGTAAAGAAGGTGATATTCCGATAATACTTGACTGACATCATTCATGTAAATTATAAACAAAAGTGGACCCAAGTTTGATCCTTGTGGGACTCCAGACGTCGGATAATATGCTTCTGACGAGTATCCACCATATTGTACATAATTCGGTCTATTACTAATGTATGATTTTAAGGAAGCAAGTAATTTATCTGGTAGACCTATGTTTTGAAGCTTAGACATGAGTATGTTATGACCAATTACGTCAAAAGCCATTGAGAGATATGTATATACTACATCAACTTGATCATATTGTTTTAATAGTTTCGTTATAATTTGCGTGAATGTGGTCAGATTTGTGACGGTTGATCTTTTCGGGATAAAACCATGTTGAGAATCAGAAACCAATGATTTAAAATGTTTCCATACTTCATTGTATATATAGATTTCAAAGACCTTAGAAAATGCACTCAATATAGATATCGGTCTATAATTTGACACTTCGGTGTTGCTACCTTTATTTTTGAATATCGAGCACACCCTAACGGATTTCCAGTTTATTGGGAACTCTCCACAGTAGAGTGCATGGTTAAAGATTGCTGTTATAGGTGGGGCAAAAATCATGACACAATCCTTTAGTACAAATCCTGGAATAGAATCGGTACCCGCAGTCCTCTATGGGCGAAGTGATTTTAATGCGTTCAGTACTTTACTAGTGGAAAAGTGCAATACATCACCCATAAGTGATACACTATCTCGTGATAAGCCTTGGTTATCTAAACCGCGAGGTGGTCTAAAGACACTTTCAAAATAGTTTGCAAAGATATTGACAATTTGTTGTTGATCTTCAAACTGAGAATCTAGATAGGATACTGTGCCCGGTATTCTCGATGATTTTTTCATATTATTGACATAAGCCCATAAACCCGAAAGGTTAGCTATCAGATCATTTTCGATTTGAAACATATAATTTTTGTACGCAGTTTTTATTTGTTGATCAATATTTGCTCTAATAATTTGATATTTGCGTAGAATGTTCGGGTTCTTATACTTATTATACTTCTTATGTAGCTTCAGTTTCGATAAAAGGTCACGTATTATATTTTTGTGTACCAACAAGGAAATTTAGGGTTAGAGATTTTTCAATACCTTGGAACATACTTGTCAAAAATTGTGTACAAGATATCATAGAGACAGTCACATGCAGAATGTGGATCATTACACCTGTACACTGAAGACCAATCTATATTTGATATTGCGACATACAGCTTGGAGTAGTCACATTTTTTTAAATTATAATTAAGTAACGGAAAGTGTGGAGTAAAACTACATATTGTAGAACCAATTTCTTTTAAGGTTACCTGTAAGGACAAAGCTGGGTGATGTCTATCCTCTTTTAAAATCGACCTAGAATTAAAAATAAAATAAAATGGACCTAGAAATGTGTATGTGAACGTTTGCTAATACGTTTGCGAATTGTTGAGAGTCTGTTCGCTTTCCAAATGTCTTGCTAATCTCCCTAGGGAAAAAAGGCAAAACTTTCCTCGCCTTCTCTCAAATATGATCGTGAATCGTCCTTGTTCGGCACTTATGCGTGAACAGTTTGCATGAGTTGGTCCAAAGGTCTGGTACTGGTAGCCAGTAGGTTGTGGATATCGAGACGATCAATCAATCGCAATCATCGTATAGCAGTGCTATCGTTTGTGTCACTGGCTAGGTGAATAGTCGATTGGCTTACTGCTTACGACTTACTGCTAGTGGTGACTAATGACCACAGTCGGATTGGAATAGAATACTTGACAGGGCGATAATTCATGGGCGTATTTCAGGTGGCAATCTTGCTAACTGAAATCCAAGTGCAGGTTGTTCAAGCGGAGAAACATAGACTGGATAATAATGGATTTGAGGCATGTCTTGATGAACCTGGGATAACAAGTTACTTTTAGAAAATCAGGAGGAAAAGTCGCGGCTCAAATAAATCAAGGAGATTAATTAAGATTAATGGAAGTCTTGTTGAAAAACAGGATCAAGCGGTTTATGATGAACTACAGGGTTGCAGGGATCATAGTCTGTACCCTTTTTTTTATCTAATCCACTTTTTTCGTGCTTTAATTTGAAAAATAACGTTAAAAGAGCTTAAGTCGAGACATTTGAATCAATTTTCCTCCTTTTTTAGAAGGTTGGATTCATTTTTTCAGAATCAAACAGAAATAAGAGAGATTCTTTTTGATGATGCTAATTTCATATATTTTCTAACAGATTTATTTGATAATTTTCTATATGGAGAGGACATCGTCGACAGGAAGAATTATTTTCTACCAAAAAAGATGAATTTTAAACCAAAGAGATGAATTTTCAACTAAAACTATGAATCTTTAACCAGGAGATTTAATTTTTGACAAAGTAGCTAATTTTTTAATCAAGTAGTTGAAAATTTAAGCAAATAAGATGAATTCTTAAGGAAAAACGTAATGATACGTTGTTGATATTTCAACCAAAACATATTTTCAGTTTATACAACAAACAGCTGAATTTTCAACAAAATGTTAATTTCACCTCCCGAGAAAACAAATTCTCAACCAAATAGTTACATTTTCAACCAGAGAGATAAATTTTCAACCAAAAAAGATTTGTCAGTCATGAAAGAAAAAAAATTTCAACTAAATTGTTGAATCTTCAAGTCAAAAAGACGAATTTTCTGCCCAACAGTTTAATTTTCTACCAAAAATTATGGATTTTCAACCAAAGAGATGAATTTTGTAACGAAAATGATGAATTTTTGACCAAAAAAGATAAATTCTCAAACAAAGAGATGAATTTTTAATTAAAATAAGGAATTTTCAACCAAGAAAAATAAATTCTTTACCAAAAATGTAATAATTGACATTTTAACCAATCAATATTTTAATTTTTTTACCTCAGATATTTAAATTTAATCAAAAAAGACTAATTTCCTACAAAAAAGGTAATTTTCAATGAAAAAGAAAACGAATTTTCAACCCAATAGTTGAATTTTCAACAAGAATGATTTTTCAATCAAGAAAAAAAAATGTCAAACAAATTGTTGAATTTTCAAGCCAAAAAGACGAATTTTATACAAAACTGCTAAATTTTCAACCCGAAAATAAGAATATTCAAGCAAAGAGATGGATTTTCAAAGTAAAATAGCAATCTTCTGCCAAAAAGATGGATTCTTAAAAAAAATGTAATAGTTGATTTTTCAACAAAAAAAGATTTTTATTTTAAATTACACACACTTGAATTTTCAACCAAAAAGTTAATTTTCAACCAAATTGTTAAATTTTCAAGCCAAAAAGACGGACTTTCTAAAAAACAGTTAAATTTTCAACCCGAAAATATGAATTTTCTACCAAAGAAGATGAATTTTCAACCAAAGAGATGAATTTGTAACTAAAATAATGAATTTTAAATAAAAAAAGATGGATTCTCAACAAAAAATGTAATAGTTGACATTTCAACCAAAAAATATTTTTCAGTCATGAAAGAAAAAAAATGTCAACTCAATTGTTGAATTTTCAAGCCAAAAAGTTGAATTTTCTGCCAAACAGTTTATTTCCCTACCAAAAATGATTGATTTTTAACCAAAGAGATAAATTTGTAACTAAAATAATGAATTTTCAACAAAAAAGATGAATTCCCAACAAAAAATGTAATAATTGACATTTTAACCAAAAAATATTTTAATTTTTTATCTCAGATAGTTGAATTCAACCAAAAAATACTAATTTTCTACAAATAAGTTAATTTTCAATGCAAAAAAAAAACGAATTTTCAACTTAATAGTTAAATTTTCAACAGCAATGATTTTTCAATCAAGAAAGAAAAAAAATTTCAAACAAATTTTTGAACTTTCAAGCCAAAAAGACAAATTTAGAAAAAAAGCTCAATTTTCCACCCGAAAATAAGAATTTTCAATCAAAGAGATGAATTTTCTAAGTAAAATCATGAATCTTCTGCCAAAAAAAATGAATTCTTTAAAAAAATGTAATAGTAGATTTTTCAACAAAAAATTATTTTTAATTTAAAATACACACACTTGAATTTTCAACAAAAAAGTTAATTTTCAACCAAATTGTTAAATTTTCAAGCCAAAAAGACGGACTTTCTACAAAACAGTTAAATTTTCAAACCGAAAATATGAATTTTCTACCAAAGAAGACGAATTTTCAACCAAAGAGATGAATTCTCAACAAAAAATGTAATAGTTGACAGTTTAACCAAAAAACGTTTTAATTTTTTATCTCAGTTGAATTCAACCAAAATTTCTAAACCAAGAATGTGAATTTTCAACAAAGAAATTAATTTTTAATGCACAAAAAGAACGAATTTTTCAACCCAATATTCGAATTTTCAACAAGAATTATTTTTTGAACAAGATTTTCAAAGTAAAATGCTGAATCTTCTGCCAAAAAGATGAATTCTTAAAAAAATGTAATAGTTGATTTTTCATCAAAAAAAGATTTTTATTTTAAATTACACACACTTGAATTTTCAACCAAAAAGTTATTTTTCAACCAAATTGTTAAATTTTCAAGTCAAAAAGACGGACTTTCTACAAAACAGTTAAATTTTTAACCCGAAAATATGAATTTTGTACCAAAGAAGACGAATTTTCAACCAAAGAGATGAATTTGTAACTAAAATAATGAATTTTAAACCAAAAAAGATGAATTCTCAACCAAAGACATGAATTCTTAACAAAAAATTTAATATTTGACATTTCAACCAAAAAATATTTTAATTTTTAACCTCAGTTGAATTCAACAAAAAATTTCTAAACCGAGAATGTGAATTTTCAACCAAAAATTAATTTTCGATGCAAAAAAAACGAATTTTCAACCCAATAGTCGAATTTTTAACAAGAATTATTTTTCAATCAAGGAAGATAAAAAATGTCAAACAAATTATTGAATTTTCAAGCCAAAAAGACGAATTTTATACAAAGCAGCTAAATTTTTAACCCGAAAATAAGAATTTTCAAGCAAAGAGATGAATTTTCAAAGTAAAATGATGAATCTTCTGCAAAAAAGATGAATTCTTAAAAAAATGTAATAGTTAGTTGAGTAAAAAAAAAATATTTTTATTTTAAATTACAAACACTTGAATTTTTTACAAAAAGTGAATTTTCAACCAAATATTTGAATTTTCAACCAAATTGTTAAATTTTCAAGCCAAAAAGATTTTCTACCAAAGGAGACGAATTTTCAACTAAAGAGATGAATTTATAACTAAAGTGATGAATCTTCCACCAAACAAATGAATTTTTAACAAAATAGCTCAGCTTTAAACCTCGTAGTTGATATTTCAACCAAAAAATTTTTAATTTCAAATCAGAAACCGTTGAATTCAACATGCAGAATTAACTACAAAACAATTGAATTTTCAACACGAGATCAGGAATTTTCAACAGAAGAGTTAATTTGAAACAAAATATTTGAATTTGCAACCAAATTGTTGATTTTCTAAGACAGACGAATTTTTAACCCGAAAATGCGAATTTTCAACAAAAAAGTTAATTTACTACCAAAAGAAAACGAATTTTGAACGAAATAGTTGAATTTTTACCCAAAAATATGAATTTTTATCAAAACAGATTTTTCTGTT
Source organism: Andricus coriarius (assembly GCA_932066315.1). Lineage (NCBI taxonomy): Eukaryota > Metazoa > Arthropoda > Insecta > Hymenoptera > Cynipidae > Andricus > Andricus coriarius. Next base: position 1,191 of record CAKNWT010297446.1, on the reverse strand, counting down.
ACGAAATAAACAAAATTTCAACCAAATTTTTTAGTTTCAAGCCAAAAAGACGAATTTTCGACAAAACAGTTAAATTTTCACCCCTATGATATGAATCTTCAACCAAACAATTAATGTTACACCAAATATTTGAATTTTCAACTACTAAATAGTTGTTGTTTCTATCAAATTGCTGAATTTGGAAGTAAAAGAGATTAATTTTGTACAAAAAAGTTTAGTTTTCACCCCAAAAATATGAATTTATATCAAAATAGGTACATTTTCAACTTTTATAAACTTCATCTGTTTGGTTGAAAATGCAACTGTTTTTGTTTGAAAATTCAACCATTCGGTTAAAAATTCATCTTTGTAGGTTGAAAATTCAACTATTTGGTTGAAAATTTGAAATTGAAAATTGAAAAATTGAATTATAAAATTGAAAATTCAACTACTTTGTTAAAGTCTTATTTTTGGTCGAAGATTAATCTGTTTTGTTAAAAATTTGTCCTTTTTTTATTGCAAATTCGTCTTTTATGGTAGAAAAGTAATCTTTTTTCGTTGAAATATCAACTATTAAATTTTTGTTTAAAAATTAATCTTTTTGGCTTACGAATTATACATTTTGGTGAAAAATTAAACTATTGGGTGAAAAATGAACTTTTTTGTTGAAAATTAATATTTTCGGTTAAAAACACAATTACTTTGGTAGGAAAATTGAAAAATAAATAAAAAAAGCCAAAAATACGAATTATCTATATAACAGTTGCATTTTTAAATAAAAAAATGAATTTTCAACGAAAATGATAAATCTTACAAAAAAAATGTTAAACAAATGAGTTGAACATTCCACCATATATGTTTAATTTTCAACCAAAAAGATGATTTTTTAGCGATAAGAAGATTAATTTCCTACAAAAAAAAATGTAAAAAAATGTATACATTTTTAACCATATAGTGGAATTTTCAACTAAAAAAGATAAATTTTTAACAAAACCGTTGAATTTTCAACTAAAAAAGATAACATGATTTTTCTTTAAAAGTTCAAATACTTGGTTAAAAATGTAATTATCTTGATGAAAATTTAACATTTTTATTACAAAATTATCTCATTTTGTTGAAAATTCAACAGTTTTGTTGTAAACTCATATTGTTTAATTGAGTTCAATTTTTAAAAATTTTAAATTAATAGACATTTTTGTAAAAATATCAAAT
>CAKNWT010297444.1:0-10207 GCA_932066315.1 Andricus coriarius | reverse complement strand
AAGTACTTTTCACTCCCAATTAGGGGTAGTTTTTCAAGTTTCCAGTGTTAAAAGGGGTTGATAGGGTAAACTAATGACAAAGCCGGTTGCAACATGCATTGACGATCATTTTGAGCTTTCTTGCATCAATGTATGTTCTTTCCTTCAAACACTACGTTGGCCGCAAAAAAAGGGGCGGATTTTCGGCTTATTTTGGGGCCCCTCTTTAAGATCACCTAGACTAGAGATCCTCTAGGGAGAGTTTGGACCCGTGAACCCCCACTACTCGACTATGGCCAACCGGAATACGGAAGTCGTCACAAAATTTGAATTATTTGTTTGACAATGCATACGCGAAGTCAAAAAGGACTTACGCATTTCGGCTGGCTCTAACTCTCCCTAAAGGATCTCTAGGATCACTATGATCGATCTAAAAAAATTCGATCTAAAACAGCCCTCTCCATCACTCTTTTGTAAGTGTCCTGAATATTGACCGTGGAGCTGATTGTTCACCAGGACTAGATTCAATAAAATGCATGGGAAAAAACGTAAAAATAAAAGTTTTGAGAATCAAAACTATTTTATCCCATTTTTTTACTAGTCGTTATTCTAGAAAGTTTTCAATATTTTTTAAAGCAATAATTATTGTCAAAATAGGTTTAATGCCCGAGTTATCAATATAAATTCACGTATCATTTTGGTGGGAATATAAATTAAAAATTTTATTATTTCCATTTAAATATAGACATTAATATTTATTGTCGCTAATTCATTCAAATATAATTTCGCTATACAATTATCATTAGTAATCAATAATTGATTAAAATTTTTGAATACAAATTTAAATATTCGTTTTAGTTACGGAATATTTTTAAGTTGCATTTTAAGTAGGGCTTAGAAACAATTTTACCATTGTGTTGACTAGTTTTAAACAATAAATGAATACCAAAAATTAGGATTTATTTCAAACTAAGTGTTGCATATACAATTTTTATCATATTCAGTGAAAAAACACATTTCTTGTTACTGTTTTTGCCAAGAAAATATTTATTTTACTACGCCACATTAGTTTCAACCCACCATAAGCTACAGTGAACAGTTAATGCATATAGCAAAATATTTGGTTCAAAATATGCAAAAAATATGAATGATAATGGAAGTAATGGGGATATATGAAGAAAAGCAGGAGACAAGGGTAGAGGAAATAAGGAAAGAAATTAGACAGGTAATGGCAGAGCTGCGGAAAGAAATAAGGAAATGGGAAGAGGTTAGGGAAAAAGCTAGAGAAAAGGATGCAGACGCTGAAGAAAAAACTAGAAAAGAAGGAACAGCCGAATAAAAAAATAGAGGAGCTGGAAGGTAGACTGAAAAAATAGAAAGCTCAAACCGAGAGTTTAGCGTAGAAGACAGAAAAAGAAACATAGTGATAGAAGGTATAAGATAAGATAAGGGGAAGGAGCAGATGGAAGGAGTAGCAGAAGTACTAAAATGGATTGATGCTAAGGTAGAGATGGAGGAAGTGCGAAGTGTAGGCAGGGAAGAGCGAAGAGGGTAGTGAATGAAGTTAAGGAAAATAGCGGAAGAGGAAAGAAAAAAGGGAAGAAGAACATGGGTTAAGGATGGGACAATACAGATAGAAGGTGTATGGTGGAATTGGGACGAGGGCAGGGAAGAGTTAGTAAAAAATGAGGTATCGGGAAACTAGGAGAGAAAGGATCGGAAGATAATGGAATGAAAAATAGTAGGAAAAAGAAGAGACCAGAAACGAAAGTAGGGAAGATTGGAGGATATGCTACTGGAATATAGCAGGCTTAGAAAGAAAGGATAGGGAGTTTATGAAAAATTTGACACACTGGGATGTAGTAGTAATGATCGAGACGTGGCTAGATGAAAAGGGATGGGAAAGAGTAAGGGGAAGATTACCAAGAGGTTACGAATGGCAAGTTCAAAATGCAAAGAGGAAGAATAAAAAGACAGAGCAATGGGAGGAATGGTGATGGGAATAAGGAACGAATGTATAACAGAGAAGGATAAAAAGGAGATGAAAGAACACAATGAAGGATTAATAGTAGAAGAGATAAATATGGGAGGAGAGAGGTGGAAGATAGTGGGGGTCTATGTGAACGGAGATATGCAGGAGAAATAAGAGGAGATGAGAGAACTGATGGAAGAAAATAAGCAAGAGATTAAGCTTATAATAGGAGGAGATTTTAATGCGAGAATAGGAGATAGAGGAGGAAGGGAATGGGGTGGAGAGCGAGGACGGGAATCCAAAGACAAGATACTGAATGGGGAGGGAAAGAAATTGTTAAAGAGCCTAGGAGAGATGGGATGGTTTATCCTAAAAGGAAGTATAGAGGGGGATGAGGAAGGGGAACATACACGTTCAGGAGTAAAGAGGGGAACGGTCATTAATTATGTGGTAGTGGACGACGAGGTAAGAGAGAAGATTAAGAAACTAGAGGTAGGAGACTATATAGATTTGGATCACTTTCCCATAATAGTGACAGTAGAGGGAGAAATGGGTAATAACAATAAGGATAAAAAGGAAGCAAAAGTAAAAAGAGCAGGAAGAGGGGATTGGCCAATGGAAGGTAAAGAACAGTTTAAAGAAAAAGTCAGGAATATCAAAATGGGGGAAGAAAATGTAAACAGGGAAATGGAAATAACGACAGGTGAAATAAAACGAGCGTTAGAGTGCATAAGCAAAAAAGAAGTTAGTGAAGGAGGGGATAGAAGTGGATGGGATGAGGAATGTAAGCAGAAGAAGAAGGAAGTGAGAAGGGAACTAAGAAAATGGAGAAAAGGAAGAAATAGTGGAGAAGAAGTAGGAGATAGCTTCTGTTTGGTGAGAGGAGTAAGGCAAGGATGTCCTCTGGAACCCACTTTTATTGAATATATTAATATCAGACTTAAAAGAAGAAATGAAGAAAAGAGGGTGGGGAGGAGTTAGGATAAGAAGCGAAAATATATATACACTGGCATCCGCAGACGATATAGTGTTGATGGCAGAGGATGAAGAGGGGATGGCGGGCTTGATTACAGGATTAGAGAAATACTTAGATGGGAAAAAGTTGAACTTAAATGTAGAAAAGACAAAGATAATGAGGTTTAGAAAAGGAGGGGGAAGAAAGAGGGCGATGGAATTAACGAGATGGGAAGAAGAAAGCAGGGAGTTCTTTAAGATTAGAGATATAGAAGACGGGACTGGAGTAAATTATGAAGAATTGGAAAAAAGGAAGAGGGAAAGACAATTAATAGAAATATGGGGGATGATTGAGGAATGAAAATATAATAAATGGTATAAGATGATAAAAAAGGAAGGAGTACCAAAGTATTTAGAAAAGGGATGAGGAGAGAAAATATGGACCAGAATAGCTGGATTTAGATTGGGAAACGGGGTAAGAGCCGGTATGTATTGGGAAAATAAAGAGAACAGAAACTTCAGAATCTGTGAATGGGAAGAAGAAACATGGCAACGTGTATGGAAAGGATGTGGGAGAGGAATGGAAGATAAAGGAAGCTGGTAAGAGAATGTCGTAAAGATTCTAGGGGAGGACGGTTCGGGGGAAGAGTGGATGAAGGATTTAGAGAGTGCTAGGGGAGCGAATGAGAAAGATAGAAAGAATGGATGCAAAAAAGTGGCAAAGTGGCAAAATGAAGGTACAAGAGAAGTGAAAGAAAAAGGAAGCGGAAGCCACTTAAACTCGAAGCGTAAAGATTTTTAAGTAATGATCATGTTATAGGATAAGTAGATTAAGATGCGTTTGCGTTATCGCGCTCTCTCTCTCTCTCTCTCTCTCTCTCTCTTGCACTCTCGCTTTCGATCACTCGCCCACTCGTTCGCTCACACGTCCCAAATTGCACTATCATCAAAAATAGAAATAAGGTCCTAGATATAAGATTTTCTGTAAATAGGTGTAAATAACTGTAAATAGTAAGGATAAGATTTTATAAAATATGTAGACGGAAGTATTGTAAGAAATAGATATTATGTAAATCCTTAGGGGACACATTATGAATAAAGAAGATTAATAGAATTTTATTTGAAGTTTAGTTTTATGTCTATTCTGCATGTAACACTTAGTTTATAATAAATCTTAATTGTTTTCATCCACTTATCATTTTAAACTGTGCAAAGTAATAAAAAAATGGTTTCTAAGCACAAATTTAAATGATAAGTGGATGAAAACAATTCAGATTTATTAGAATTTAAGTGTTACATGTAGAATAGACATAAAAGTAAACTTAAAATAAAATTCTTCTTACAATACTTCCCTCTACATATTTTGTAAAATCTTATCCTTACTATTTACAGTTATTTACACCTATTTACAGAAAATCTTATATCTGGAACCTTATTTATATTTTTGACGATAGCGCAATTTGGGACGTGTGAGCGAACGAGTGATCGAAGGCGAGAGTGCGAGAGAGAGAGAGAGAGAGCGATAACGCAAACGCATCTTAATCTACTTACGCTATTACATGACCATTACTTACAAACCTTTACGCTTCTAGTTTAAGCCACTTCCGTTTCCTTTTTCTTTCACTTCTCTTGTACCTCCATTTTACCACTTTTTTGCATCCATTCTTTCAATCTTTCACATTCGCTCCCCTAGCACTCTCTAACTCCTTCATCCACTCTTCCCCCAAACCAACCTCCCCTAGAATCTTTACGACATTCTCTTACCAGCTTCCTTTATCTTCCATTTCTCTCCTACATCCTTCCCATACATGCTCCCATGTTTCTTCTTCCCATTCACAGACTCTGAACTTTCTGTTCTCTTTATTTTCCCAATACATACCGGCCCTTACCCCGTTTCCCAATCTAAATCTAGCTATTCTGGTCCATCTTTTCTCTGCCCATCCCTTTTCTAAATACTTTGGTACTCCTTCCTTTTTTATCATCTTATACCATTTATTATATTTTGATTTCTCAATCATCCCATATCTTTCTATTAATTGTCTTTCCCTCTCCCCTTTTTCCAATTCTTTATAGTTTACTCCAGTCCCGTCTTCTACATCTCTAACCTTAAAGAACTCCCTCCTTTCTTCTTCCCATCTCGTTAATTCCATCGCCCTCCCTCTCCTTTCTTCTACCTCAATTAAACACTTTCTCACCAACTCCCCTCCCTTTCCCTCCCTCAGCTTCGACAAAAAACTCCATGCCCTCTTTCCCGCTCTAGTACTTAATTTATCCCTTTGCGCTTCTTCTCTCACCATATATCCCGGCGTCCTCCAGTCTACCTCCAGCGTCCACCTTATATACCTTTCTTGTAAACTCTCAATCTCTTTCGTTTATTTCCATCCCCATATCTCTGCTCCATAACCTAATACCGGCCATACCAGCATATCAAATAACCACATTCTCCTTCTCGAATTTTGTTTGAACCTTCTTTTTCCTGTTCCCCATATCTGTTTTATTACCCCTGCTGCTTTCTTTATCCTTTCTCTTATATGAGCTCTATGATTTTTAAGCACAAATTAAAATGAATCTTAAAAATGCTACCTGGTTTCGCCAGTTCACATTTTGCCCGCAATGAAAAAATAGATGGCGTATTGCAGCGCAGCGGATCCCAAGTGTGCGTATATAATTTTACATTCAATTCACGTATTTTTGTTTTTTAATATAATTCAATTTTTTAAATAAAAAATTTAAGGTATTATTAATTAATAACGTTGTTATAATAGTAACATAATATCCAAATATAATAACAATAAGTATTAAAATCATTACTTATGAAACTTCGGTTTGAGTTTTCCGGCATAAATCGAAGCCAATTTTCATCCAAACCTCGAGCATTTTACCGTTTTAATAATAAGCATTGCTTTAAAAAATATAAAAAATGTCTAGATTAATGAATCGCAAAAAAATATTATTAAATAATTTTTATATTGGTAAAATACAGGGTGTCCCGGACTCAAGTGTCCGGACTTATATAGCTGTATAAAAATTAAAAAAATAAATTGAAAATTCCTTTTCCAAAAATCAGTTGAAGTTTTAGTTTTTGAGTTATAAAATATTTAAGCTGGACTAATCAGGAGCACCATATAAGCAGTCGCGTATGCGTGAACAGGATTCCAATTTAGTGTTATCGAAGCGAGCGCCGAGGTGGGGTTAGAGACGGGAGAACACTACGTTGGATTTCCGTTCACGCACACACGACTGTTTATACGGCGCTCCTGATTGGTCCAGCTTAAATATTTTATAGCTCAAAAACTAAAACTTCATCTGATTTTTGGAAAAGGAATTTTAGTTTTATTTTTTTTATATTTTTATACAGCTATATAAGTCCGGACACTTGAGTCTGGGACACCCTGTATAATTGTTACGTTTTTCCCAGTGCATTTTTTGGAATAAGGCTTTTTGAACAATCAGCGCCACATATCGACCATAGTTAAATATCAGGACGCTTTCATTCCGTGTATTCTGGTTTAATTATTACTTAAAGCTTTATCAATCAAATGTCAAAAATCTGAAATTATATTCTAAGCATAAGCCTTAATAAATAATCGCTTTTACAAGACCTAACACAATTTTTAGGTTCACAAGTAAAGTAGTATATTTCACTTACCATGAAGTCCTAGAAATATTCTAATGAATCATTGTTGGTTCGTTTCTTTCACTGGATACAAAATAGAAGAAACAAAAGATCTTTACAACGTTTTGTTTTGTAATCACATGCTGATAGGACTTCCAAAATAAAGGAGAAAATTATGGAAATGTTCGAAAGCTCCAAAACTTTCTCACGAACGACCGGAGCGACACACACCATTCTTCTTTTGAATTTTTATGGTTCATGGCGATGAATCTGACAACAGCTGCGTTGAAAGACTAGGAATCTGTATTACCATGGAAATTTCTAATCTAGCAGAAAATTCGAAATTACTCAAATTTTAAATAGAATTAATACATTCGATTATTTTAGAATAAAACTTAATTACTCATTAGGAATTTTAGGGGCATACCCTATAATAAATTTAGTAACTTAAGAGCGTGAGAAATAGGATAAAATAGATGAGTCAGAACACCAAAAAAATGTTCGTACTCTGAGGATAGTAATAAAATGCGATATTTATACTATAATTTAGATGTGCATTCATAGAAAATGAATTTCAGGTGCGAAATAAGTGTACTTAAAATTTATGTAAGGAAAAATCATTCTTAAATTAATCTTAAATTAACTCCCACGCGCCTGCAGATCGTCAAAGGAGATGATTAAGTGTTTCTCATACATGGAAGAGTCAAATGAGTCTATTTAAGGGGAAAAGCGCTTTACAGAGTGTTCTTAGTCGTTTGCAGTTCTCAGTCGAAGTTAGTAGTTTTCTACTCTGGAAATTACTATATAAAAATCGATTTGAAACTTCTTAATTGTGAGAGTGCGTGACCTAATTTAAATTCAACTAAACAAAATATTAAAAGATGATATTTTGGTGACGAATTTCTCAGTATTTTAATTTTGTTGAAAAGAACCGTTCCATCCCAATTTCAGGGAAAACATTAAGTACGTTTTAAAGCAGTTACGAACCAAAATAGAACATAATCAGAATAATTAAAAAAATATATATATTCAAATTTTGGCGGTATTCAAGGAATTTCAGCAACTCAACAATAGATGGCCCACCGGCCCCAGGATGTAACAATTACGTATTTTCACCTCAATCGCCAGCGAACTTCACTTCGTTGATTGCTGAGGGGAAAACAATAGACCAAATGCATGATATTCGGTCCATTTTTGCCATATTTATCTAATATCTTTGTAAAACCTAATTAGTTCTATATAAGTGTATTTAGAAAATAGTTTTTATTTGTTGAGAACTATTTAATGACATAACAAAATGATAGTAATTATTATTCATTACGAATATAACACAAAAATAAAGTTTTGTCCACGAAGTAGTATAAGGAGATCCAACTCTAATATAAGGATACCCACCATTTTTCCGTGCCCACTTCCTATAGCATATCCACAGCATACCAGATTACGTATTGTAGCGCCTCTCAGGACAAAATTTGAAACTGTTGAAACCCAACTCTAAAACCTATGTTATAACGGTTTCCGTAAGAGGCGCTAGAACACGTAATCCGAAGTGCTATAGGATGTGGGCACGGAAAAGTGGGGGTACAATTTTCCGAAATGGCCCATAGAGTTGGATCTCCTTATACTACTTCGTGGTTTTGTCCCATGCATTTGGTACATTTTTTTCATCCTCAGAATTTAACAAAGTGAAGTTAGCTGACGATGAAGTGAAAATGCCTTTTAATGATGCGTCATTTGTCCTTACCGCGAATTCTCAAATTCGAGTTACTTTTATTTTTACATTTTGGGTTTAAATTCCCAGATAACATTCTTTTAGCACACTGATGACGTATGCGCACGCAGATCTGCAGATCGACGCTCAGATTGTGCTCTCACCTGATGAGACATATGCTTCATCAATTGCCTGGCATATGGCTAGCAGAATCTGACGCATAATCTGCTACTCATATTGCTAGCAGATCTGACGCATAATCTGTTACACCTATCGCTTGCAGATCCGACGCATATCTGCGACAAATATAAAATATTAAAATATATGCAACTTATATGAATGTAAAATAAAAAGCAAGTAATATATTTCATAACAAGTTTATTTAAATACATAAAAAACATTTTTGAATACAATTTAAGGCATTCTATGTGACTTATAAGGGGTTTACATAAATATTCCGAGGTTTTCATGAATAAACTCTTGAATACGCAATTATAATCCTAAATAATTACAAATACACATAATGAGAAACTAATGAAGTGTATAAAAATGTGAACAAAAAGGAATATCATGAATATCACGTTAGTTCGCCTGTACATTTGCACGCATGAGTGCACATGTACCCGCGAACCAACGTCTTGAATTACGATTTGAAGGAAAAAAACCGCAATTCCAAAATTTGTTAGAAATAGTGAAATCTTTCGATGTAATGGAATTTGAACAAAAGATCACGGCACAAAGCATAACCCGATTTTGTCATTCTTAGGCAATTGGACGATTTCATGCGTTTGTATGTTGCTTTAGATTTTCACGCTATGCGACCTGTATGTGACAAAGGAAAATGGTTACCATGACTCTTAATCCATTTCTCGTGCAGAGATCTAAAAAATCCGGCACTGAACCAAATAAGATTTTTGACGTCGAAAGAGCGGCAGTTCCCGGAGTTTTTATTTGCACACTCTATTGCACAACCACCAGAAAACCACGCAGCACAAACTGATGCGAAAATATACAAAGAAGCGAAAACAACGCGACTTACGAGATCGATGAAATTCACACCCTGGACATTTGCCGGCATGTGCGCGCATTCCTCGAGAAATGGTTCCCGCGAATTTTAAAAAACTATGATTTTCAAAGAAATCTTTATTTGAGTCGACTAATGAATTTTTTGTAATATTGATGTTGATTTGACGAACTTCAATTATCTATTTTTATAATATTCAATACATTCAGGATGGCCTGGAAACATGGAGTAGATAAATAATTTTGTTAACAAGGTTGTGTATAAATACCGGTACCGACAAAAAGATGCGCGATATCACTTAAAAAGTAACAAAAATTTGGTTATATTTTAAAAATTAATTTTTCCAAAATAAACGAAACTTAAAGTTTTCAATGTTTCAACATTTCAAAAGTTTAAAAAAAATCCCATTTTTTTTTTATTTTTCCAAAAACCAACAAAATTAAAAAAATATATTAAAAGAATTTCCATATTTTTTTGAAAATGGTTTATACTACTTTCTAATTACATTTAATTTTATAAGTAATAACTATAGGAAAATTAAATGTTATTAGAAAGAATTCTGCCCTCATAGTGACTGCAGACTCTGCGTCACACTCTCACGGCATTGTGTGATGCAAAGTGTGTTGGCCAAATGCGACTCATAGCGCTCGAAGAGGTGTGCTGTCAGACCATGCAGGCGAGATGAACCTGCCAATCAGAATCTACGGATTATCTGCGTCGCACAATTGTTACCTATTATTATTTTAGGGTATTGTATGCTTTATGAGTTTCAAATTTCGGCCTTCAATATTAAAACCGTTCATCTTTCATAATTTTTGTGAGAGGGGTTAAAATACTGTATTTGTCGAGCACAACCCAGCACAAGTCTTTTTTTTTCGAAATTTGACTTTTTGGATCTTTTATGTTTTTTGAGCTTTACGTTTTGAGTTTTTAATTTGAGAACTGTTGATC
>CAKNWT010297437.1:0-13185 GCA_932066315.1 Andricus coriarius | reverse complement strand
TAAATTAGATGCTCATTTTTTCCGTTCTTAATTATCAGTATATTCAGGATCATTTTATTTTTTAATAATGAACTAAAATTTTTAATTGATATAATCTTGATTTCAGAGAAAAATGCTTCTGTCAGAAGTAACCATTTTTATAAAAGTTTAAAAGAATGAGAACAGTCATATTTTCAATTATTCTGAGTGCAATTTAAATGAATGTATTACATTTTAACTTAACTCAATTTCATCGTTCGCCCATTTTACCTTCTGCTTTAATAATAAATTTCAAGTTAAAAATTAATATATTTTATTCTCTATTTCAGATATATCAAGTTTTGTTACTTCATATAAAAATCATTTGACGTACGTAAAGGCGGCATAAATGAAGATTTTAAATTATTCAATGATCTTCGACAGAATAACAAGTTGTCAGGTTAATTTATGTCAACTTAAAGTGCTGCAATTGTGATATTAATATAAGTATGAAGCACAGATTTGCATAATTGAATACTTTATTGCAAATCAACAAATGTAATGCTTTTCGCAAAACTAATCATATTTTAAAGGGGGCCTCTAATCTTTACGCGAAAATTCACACATGGAAATTATTTTAATTAGATCCTTGCATTGTATAAGAACTAATTGATAGAGCTGGACGCTTGTAAAATGTATCGAATTAGCGATAAGTACCTTTTAACTTTCTTGGAACCTTTATCCGAACAGAATATACAACTCGTTTTCAGAAGATAATTAGGTAAATGAATTTATAATTTAATTGGTGAATCGAGATATTAATTTTCGGAAAGAGTGAATACTGATTATACACAATTTTACTGAAGATTGGGATGAAACAGGTTGCCAGTTAAAGAGACCATTGCGTTTGTGAGAATGAAGCTTTTTGCGATTTTAAAATATGAAATTCCGCAATTCAGGACCTGTCTCCGAATTCCTGCGTGGCTTATGACTTGTCTCGTACTCTGCCATTTTCATTACTGAGTCCGCGGATCGGGACAACCGAATGAGGTTAAGTTATTAGCCATGTGGAGTGCTGGCATTAAACGGAAACTCCTCCGTTTGCCATTACGGTTCTCCGACCTTCAGTGTGGTGCGGCGTTTCAGCCAAATTCAAGTTCATCAGTAGCGGTTCATATATACATATGCATGCCCTTGCCTCCACGAATCAACCTGAAACTTAAAATAATCCACCTGACGTTGTCATGGAAATGAAAAGGGAGGAAACCTGTGGAAGAGCTTTAACAAAATCTAGACTCTTATTTTTTTTCTACATTCAGTAACTTATTTTAATCAATTCATCACTTTTTATTTATATTTTCTTCAGGCAAATGTAGATTCCACATTATTCTGGAAAAAGCTACGGGAAGAATATTCTCAGTGTGTAAATCTCAAGCTTTTTGTGTGAGTTTTATGTACCTTAGTCCAAAATGGTAAGTCAGGTGAGACAACAGAGAGATGGAGCGCTTTCATTGCGATGCGCGAAACTTTTTTTCCCAGGAAAAAAGTTTGGCTCTCGTCAAGCGACCGACAAGAGCGAACAAGGGAAAAGTCGGAAAGGCGGCCTCGTTTGGAGGTTTGCATTGCTTCAAGGGAAAAATACCTAACGCGAGTCTAGAAAGGTTAAACTCGGTTCAGTCCTGGTTTTGCGTGTGACAAAACAGGGAAGAGAAGAACGAAATTTTCTAGTCCTCGTTTTGTACTTTGACGTAGCAAAATGCGTTCTGTATTTTAGTGGCGTTGAAGTGAATAGCAAATTGAGAAGGCGGAAGGGAATAGGGAAGCACCTCGATTCCATTCTAACGCGCTCAACATTTGTAAACACTGCGACTTTCGACTTCGGTGAGTTCAGGGGAAAATTTGTAGATGATACGAGGGGTAGGGATAAGAAGAAAGTCAAGGAACGCGGGCTCGTGAAACTGAAATATTCCCTGTGGTGTCTCAAGTTTTTAAATCAGTAAAAGTCATTTAAACTTTGATGTTCTCCTCGCTTGCCGCTCATTTTCCACGCTTGATAGAGTTCTTTTCCTCATATACTTCTCGTTCTTTCTTGGTTTCTCTCTATTGCAATTTTCAGTGCAGGAATCGATTCAATAAAAAATATTTTTGTTTTCATTGAGATAAATTATGAGAATTCAGAATATACCTGAATATTATGATCAAGCCTGGGAACCACATATAGATCCGAGGACAGCGAGATTTGATGCCCCCTGTGAATATATTAAATGGTTTTGACTCTCTACCGTCTACACAACCACAAGTCCCGGAGCCCTCGAAAGTGTAGGTGCCTCGTACATCGATAGAACAGGGTAGAAACAAGGGTGTCTAGTATGAGCAAGGGTGATGGGATACAGCCAGGTTTCCCTTCTCGACCCTGGTTAGGTCTGGTACTTCGTGTTTGCGTTTACGCGTTGTGCCGTTAACTCTGGCAGCCGAAATACTAAGTGGGGAAGTGCAATCGCGACCGTCGAATACACTCGCCCGAAAGCCATCTAGACTTTGAGAGACGCGCCATTTGAATACGAAATTCGAATTCGCTGACGAGCCGTGCATACATCGGTCTACGTCTGTTTGAACTGGTCCCTGTATGGTAATGTCTGGGCTGCTGAAACTATACGCATCAAATACGCACTGTCAGCGCTACCTCGAAGCAGAAGGATATATGTAAGCGTTGAATTCTACACAAGATGATGAAGGGCTCCTGAAATCTGTTTCATCGACGTCCTCCTTGAACCAATCGCTGAATGGAGAACGCTGCAAAACGAAAGCTCGATTTATCCTACATGCGGAAAACGTTTCAAGATAGCGAACTTCTCATGGAAACGATGTTGATGGAAGACGCGGCCGCGGAAAATACTGTATCGCATTATTTATTTTTATAGCAGAAGCAGGAGGGCTACACGGAAGAATGATTATCTGATTTTCAAGCACATACTCTACCTCTGCTTTGTGTAATTTGCAACGCTGATTCGCTGATCGCATGATATAAGGGTAATGCATATCAAGAAGTATTGATGAAAAGATTGCTATTTGCTAGCAGCCGAAAGCATATTCTATCTGAGACAGGTTTCGATACATTTGCTTGAGTTTATCCACTTGACTTTGAGAAATTCTAAAGTAAGTATAAGATCACAGAAGATATATTGTAGAGTAGGGGGTTTGAAAGGAGGGAAAGTAGACAAGAGAGTTAGGAAAGAGAGAAAAGAGAAGTACAATGATCTGAAAAATCAAAAGTAATTTTAAAGATACAATGATCTACCCCTGATAGTTATGACGCAGTAGAAAAAATTTTGTAGCTGGAAATTTGGTGAAAACCTAAAAATAAATTAATTATCTACCTCACATAGGTCACGAGTTATGGTCATGGTACTTTGACCCTTTCCATTTGGAAGAATCTGTCTGTCCCGAAAAATGTACTTGCGACCCTATTTTAGCATTCTGGTGGCATCTGTAATTCTTTAGAAATACAATTTTTTTTAATTTTGCGTTAAAAAATGGTTTAACAATTGTTCAAATAATATTCTTCACAATATCAAGTTTTTGCACATTTTATGAAATCTGTTACCACCCAAAAAATAGAGTAAATCTTGTTGCAGGTAACTTTGTATTTTTACCTATCTGTATGAGTAAAACACCAATATTAATGTCGGTAGGGCGTAAAATGTCCTTTGTTCTCATAAAAAATTTTATGGCCGATTGTAACAGCTGCCAAAAGTTACTTACATGCGTGTGTAAAAATAAAAAAATACGGAGGTGATACCATGGGGTAACTTTTCTGGTGGGTAATCTTTAATCTAAAATCACGGTAAAGGTTATTGGTTTTAATGAATAACAAAAAGTAGTTAAATTATTCATTTCATTATTAATATAATAAATCAAAATAACTCAAATTAATTAAGAACTAGTTATGTTTTAAAAATATTTGTCGATCACTATTCTATGTGTACCGTGCTTGCTTTAACGTAAAAGAAGACAGAAATAAAAGACTGCAGAAGTCGTTATTTGTTTATTAATTTCTTTATTATCAACATTTAACAATATTTGTTTTGTCCATGATGAATAGTTTATAAATTTGTACTATTTTAAACAAAAAATAATACAATTTTGCAAAACTAATCCCTTTTATGAAAAATGAATAAAAAATGAAAAATCACTTAATTTAAAATTATTCCTTTCCTCACTGTCGGCCACAAATATTCTGGGGGGTAAGCTTCACAAACAAAATACATCAAATATGCACAAAATTGATAGTGTAAAGAATATTATTAAAAAAATTGTGACTCAAATAATTTTTTTAACGGAAAATCAAAAGTGTGTGTTTCTAAAGTATTACAGTTGCATATGTGTCACCAAAATGCTCAAAGGCGATCACAAGTACATTTTTCAGTATAGACAGACTCTTTCGAATGGACGCGTTCAAAGTTCCATAGTCATAACACGAGACCTATAAAAACTACATAGATAATAAATTTTTATTAGATTTACGCAACATTTCTTGCTGTAGAACTTTTCTTGTGGCTTCATTAACGTTGCTTCTAGTGGTGCATAACGATACCTGATGATTGTTGGTCTAGTTGGATTTTGTTCGTATAACGAGCAATTTTTTAAACGATTTTCTCTTAAATTCATTTGTCTTTTTTCATTTCATTTCGTCTCAAAAATCGAACCATTTTTTGTTAGGTGTGAAATGACAGGTTAGTGTCAACAGTATCTAAATGGCATTGAACGATTGCGAAAAAGAAATTCGAAAAATTGGAGAAAGACCTGCAGCAGCTGATCACTTTCAGGAGGGCTCACATGAAGATTATTAAATAATATGACAATCACTTTAACTTTGTCTATTACAATAGTTAATCTAAATTAAATCAAACTGTTTATAAAATTGAAGATATAAGGAAGCCTATTACCTATGATTATTTTTTGTTCCAATTTCATAAATTTGATGACAATCTGATGTAATACTACGTTAAAATTTTATTTTGACAAAAATACAGAGCCTTTTTTAATAAAAGCCATTTATTTTAATTTCAGATAATTAAAGTACAAATTGTCAAAATAAAATACTTTTGATCTAATACCTATAATTTATCTTCGCACGATGTATTTAAATTAATTCTTATTATTATGAAATGAAATTATCGATCAATCTCGTATGATACGAGATGATCGCTTTAACGATGCGAAGTGAGATAAGAACTTGTTGTAAGAAAAAAAGAGTGTTTTTCTCGTATATTGGAAGTTCTCGCTATTTTTATCATTGTGCATCTCGAGTTGCTTCATCCAGAAACTAGCTATTTCGAAAACATTGAATACGCGTCGAGTAATTTTCCCCAACAAATGGGTAAAAAATGTTGAACTTTTGGAGGTCCTATCATTGTGTTTTTTTAGAATTACTGCAAATTACGTCTACTGAAATTAATATTCCGAACACTTTTTCGTAAAATTAATAGGTTCCAATGTACAAATGCGAGTTTCAGAGTTTAATTTGTCAGCCACTTAAAAAAAATCCGGTTACTTTGAAGGATCATAACTAAAAAAAACGCAATCTGCGTAGTTAAAACGGCAAAAAGGCCTGTTCTCAAGGAGATGCCTGGAATAAATAGGCACAACAATATAGAAGTAATAATAAAACACTTCGATTATAAATATTATTTACAGAAGAGACAGCATCTGTAACATTTGCTATAAAAGAAAACACCGTCTTTAAACAAAATTATCAACGTCTAGAAGAAAGAGTAGCATCAATCAGATAGGGCATTACAAGAATAAACATTGTCTATAGGAAACACGAAATTAACAAAAATGAGCATCATCTGTAATACCGAGAGCAAGAAAATCTTTATGATCATCATCTGTAAAATCGAAGATGAAGAAAATCAGTGAAACCGAACATCATGGACAATAATGAAAAATAGCTGGAACATGGGAAAACACCGTGGGCATTTCTAGACAATACGTGCAAAAAATATTTCTCACGAGGCACTATTTATAAGAATAACAACTGTAAGAAGAAATTAATCTAATTTTAACGGCTAATCTTCGTCTTTTGATAGATAACATTGTAACAGATGATGTCTAGTTCTACAGATTGTGTTCAATTGTGTTCGTTGTCATAAATGATATTTTCGACGGAGTCGCACATTCATGCTAAAAATTGTAATTGCTAAAAATGTTGTCCTCAATAATACAAGTTCTTCTTTATTAGATGCAGATTACATAAGTTGTTATAGCTGATGTTGGTACAGATGCTGTTTCTTTATAAACGTTGTCTTACTAAGAAGTGTGTTCTTCTTTATGCCTGTTCCTTCTTGCAACACATATGTTGTTCCTCATTGCAGTTTCTGTATATTGCTACAGATGCTGTTTCTTTCTCTAGTTGTGTAATTAAAAAATGTAAACATCCTCTGCATTCATATGTTCTTTTAAGCCAAATTATTTCCTCATCTGCATATTATTAACAGAAGAAGCAAGACAGTAAGTATGTTTGCCTGCAAATTGAATTTGGGGACGTTCTGTGGATGCGTAAACGATACGAGCGAGTAGTCACCCTTCCCTTTGACTCATGTGTGCCTTCCTTCTTTGCAGGTTCAACCAACGGGAAGGTGCAGCAGGGTCTTGCCTTGTCAAGCCATCCGCCTGAACCGTCACTGCATACACACACGTGCGTACGTTCTAGGCGAGAACGCTGTTCTCTTTTATCTTCCTCGCCACGGTCCTCCTCTACTTCCTGCTACGTGGAGCAGTAGACCGCATCGTCGTAAAGGAGGGCGGAGGCTTTTGCTATGGGTGGTACCAAGCAAGTATGACGATATGGCTCTTCTTCAACTACGTGAACGTAGAGCATGCTGACGTTGTTGTACAATATAGTTACTGACGAAGCACAGGGCCATTAGCCAGATTCGAATTGTGCAAGCTCTTTACTTCCGAAGAAATGCGAAATAAAATTCTCCATTTTACCTTTCATCTACCTACTCGCGTGACCTTTCATCGTTCGTCGTTGCCACCTTTGCACCCAGAGAACTACCACATAAAAGCTGTCGATTTTCAACCTTAGAAATACACTCATGGTAATGGGAAGTCCCGCTGCCGCCTCCACCTAACGTCCTAACCTAACCCGTTTTCTTTGCTCCTGCGAATGCCGAGCAAGGTCGGCGTATACGTATACGGTGGTGCAACTCGAAAGCGGTCATTCCTGTTTCTATTTCTTGTTATGCTTTTGTTCACCGACATGCATTTCAAACTGAAACGCCTGTAAAACCGCAATTTTACCAGCAAGAAAATTGAAAAGCCTTTTCCAATTTCAGTTATGTCGTAAGAATTCTCTACGGGTAGTTAAATCAGAAAAGTTGGAAGGTTAAATTCCTGTCAGATTCTAGTTTCAATTTTTCTTATTGCATTCAGATTTTCTTATACCAGTTCACTCTCGACTTATTCTGTGGAATAATGGCACATATTAGAAAAGGGCGGAATTCAACTTTATATTTAGGGGTTGTATTTAATTTTTGGGAGGATTATGTGGTTTAAATTAAAATTAAGTCTATGATGTTAAAGAAGCTTCTTTTGGCAGTGAAAAATGTACTAAAATTGGCTTTTTCGTACTAAGTTGGTTTTCGTAAAGGACGCGGGTCAGTAGCAACCAACAATAATAAAAAAAAGGTAGTTTTCTCGTACCATCTATCTCTCTTTCCAGTGCTAAGCAAGTCTCTGCTCTAGCGACAAACTTACTCGAAACTTGGCACTGCTCTAACGCTCCATAGCTCCTTGCTTACAGCAAGGAACGTAGATTGTGCTAAACTTTATCTCCTGCAACTGGAAGTCTTAAAGTTCACTTTATTAAAGAGGCACTTACACCACTCGAGTCGAAAGAGGTTTTGCTGAAGTTCGTTGCATGACTGTTAGGACACCTCTTCTCCAAAATAACCATTAAATCCCCTTCAACAGGACAATGTGTCTTCAATGAACTTTAGATGAATTCAGCCTTGTCGGAAAAGAAATCAATAAATTCACCAAAAATATAACGAATATGATTTAGTATTAAGTATTGGTAAATCAATCAACATGTTACATATGGTCGAAACGATTGTGAGTTGATAGAAATGATCTGAAGAGCAACTTGTCAAGTAGTGCCGGTCTGTTGGAGGGATCGATCGGGCAATAATAATTATTCAACTGCCGTTGCCGGATGAGTTAGTGGAGTAATATTGCGCGATATAGGAAGGAGCTCGAGATACGATTATACATTTTCAGTGATGCGTTACTCAGGAAGGGCAGATTACCGTAATGAACCCTAGCAACCCCTCTGTGCGGTCCAACGACTCGAAATATGGACAACCATCCACGTCCCATCGCGATTTCAGCGCTCCTCGCCGAGAGCTTCCATCTCTCGATTCTTTTCCCATCTCCACCGTCGCCATACCTCCCATCGGGCTTCATCCCAATCAATCTGGTGCCGTTGATCTTGTACCAAGAATGAAATTATTATGCTACGGAAACTACGTGCCAGCTACGCGAGCAATTTCAGTTTCAATCTCACCGCCACATCCGGAGCTACACGCGTTTATCGAAATGAAAATTCTCCATTCTCATGCGTATCTGCTGGGCTGGCCATTGCAGCGTAAAAACATTTGCGAATAGATATAACATCCAATCATACAGTGCAGGGAAGAGTAGGGAAAAGGGAAAATATTGAAAGATGGAAAAGTGGGTCATGTCACCAATTTTACGACAAGGAGAATATGAATTTTTTTCAGAAACATAGACAAAGAAAGATTTCATTTTGAATGAATCATTAATATCATTCACAATTTTTGGTAAAAAAAGACTACATTCAATTTGTTTCATTAATTTAGAAAAAATCTTCAAATACCTAAACTCAACAAAAATTGAATTATGTAAAAAAATTGCACAAAAACATCAGAAGTAAAGTATGTTTCCAAAAATCAGTTTTTACATCAAAATAAACTCGAGAAACTCAATTTGTGTAACCGAATTGCACAAAAAGACTTCAAATAATAAAATTGTATTCACAAAAAACAGGGTAATATGTTTTTTGTTAAGCCTTGATAGTGAAGTATTAGACTCATACCTATATTCGCAGTTCCATTAACCCCAACCTATAACCCCATGTCAAGTGCTTCCATCGTTACCACTGTTCTACGACGTTAATAAAATATGTGATACTGCATGGACAATATTAGCCGAGAACGTCTGAGGACGTTTACCTCTAAGGTGACATGAGAAACGTCAAGTCTAGTGAGCGTGTGTGAATTCGAAAGGAAAACAGCTTACACCGTTTCCATCTTGTATCCGTTCTTCTTCAAGACGAAAACTCTTCACTTTTCGAGTTTCGTCTGTACATATGTACAAGTATGCGCTTATAACTTTCTGTGTCGCGATTCAACAGTTCGAATTTACGGAACTTTTAGCGTTCGATCTAGAAAAGCACATACTCATACATACTCGTAGTTCGGAAAACTTCTTGTTGAAAATATCGAAGAAAATCCAGAAATTTGTAGTTGAGCGTCACACGTACAAACGATTGGCCACGTAAAGGCATGAAAAACATGATAATAACTCAGAAAAACATATTAAAGGAATACATGAGAAAGAATCTTATTGGGCTTTTAAACTTCTTATGATTTTAGTTAAAATGGTTGATAGTAAATTCTACGAAACTATTCAAAACTTAAATGAGTCAAAGATACCAAATCCCAGATAGTCTAAACGAAACATTATAATTGGTATCGACGAGAGAAAATGTACAAGAATGCTAACTATGATGATACCATTTGCAGTGAAAAACTACGGTAATATTTTTATAAATTGAAAAATAGATTGTCGTAATATTACTGAAGACGGTTGGTGATTTCTTGTGTAGAGCACGCACGGAGAGTATAGTCATATTTTTGCGGTAGACAGCAGTACGAAAGAGGTAATCAATAATGACTTAATGTCCTCCAATAACGGACACCATGGGTGGCTTGAATCTCCCTTTGGGCTCCTCAGGATCTCTTTCGTTCTTGGCCTTCATGTACCTGTGTTATTTACACGGCATTTTTTTTAACGGTATTACCTCGCACACCTACGCATTCTAGACCCTTGAGCTCTTGAACGTAAACGTACTTACAGAGGATTTTTACTTCTTCGCGCAACAACTCCTTTCTCTCCATCCGTCGACGTTTCTGAATCACCTTTTCGATTGTAAATTGCATTTCTATAGAGACGTACGTAAATACAAAACTCAATTTACTTCTTCAACATTAAAAACATACAAATGTAATTTTATTACCATACCTGTAATGAAATGTTAATAACTCAGCAAACAATCTTGTGTCATTTAACCTTTTCCAACGTGAGAAAAATGATAGGAATACCATCAAGAAGCAATTTCTAGCCATTAGTTAGTGGCTTTCTGGGTCAAGTGCTCATCAATTTCATAACGTGATTACGTTCAAATTGACCTCCTATCTTATACGAGTAATTTCACAAATCATCTTAAAGTGCAAATTTTCTCTTAAAGCGGAAAATGGACGAAATAAGGGATTTGAAGTTGCGGAGCAAATCGAGGTTTAAATCAGCTTATCATTGAGGAATGACTTTATAAGAAAAACTCAGGTGACGCAAACGAGGTGACGTGAACAGATTACTGATTAATCTTGCTGGCTGCACATAAAGAATTAGCTGCACGCTTGAAATTAATGATAAATATTTATGGAGCTCATCGGTATGCAAGTTCGATCGCGAATGTTGCACATCGAGCAGGCACTCGCCAAAATAATCATGGCTCGCTACCGGTTATGCGGAAAATAACTCGATCGGCAATTTCATCTGTAAGCCGAGGATCCCATCGTTTATGGGCTGTAGGCTGATTACTATCGAGCGTTTGTTTTGTCATTTTATCGATTTTTCATTATCACTAGAACCACGATGCCATCGATGAGCTTATTCATATAATTTAGAATCAAAAATCGAAGAATCGGTTGCAAACAAATCTCCATTGTTTTCTTCTGGGTTAATTGCAATTAAAATGTGTCACGGCAGAACCATGCAAGTGCTAAGAAAAAAATGTTCAGAAAATTCATTGAAACGTGTATAGAGCTTAGAGTTTTTAACAATGCTGTATATTAAATAACTTCAGTTTCCAAAATATAACCTATGAATTCGCAGTAACAGGAACGCAGTAAAAAGCGCACGTCTCTGTTATTTTATGATATATAGATTGAACATAAAGTACACTTTGTATTATCTCATCATTTTTTTTAATAGCACATAGTTTTTACCTGAATGTTGAATGTTTTTGCACATTTCTTTATATTTTATTATTTAATTTTATATTTAAAATAATAGTCAACTAAAGTAAGACTAACGCTTGATGCCACTTTAATTGGGACAGTTACCTTAGATTTACAAAAAAAGTTCATACTTTTTGTGAAAAATATCGCCAGAAATTGTCCTCTGTCATAACCATGTACCTATGTGCCATGGAAATTTTCGTTTTTTTTAAACTGTTTACTTAGGCTCCAATTAACATTAAATATATCAATCGAACATAAGAAACATGTTACGAGACAAATAGAAGGCTCAAAATTGCTGGAAAACTAATAGCGCAAAAACCAAAAGAGGGTTTTTCCAAAAATGCGTGACTTTTCAGTTGTGAGCACTTTAAACAAAAAAAATTAATGAAATTTTTCTAGAACCCCACCTTTTATACTCAAAATTTTTCGCTGAAGTGGTACTCGAGTGACAAAGAAATATTGTATGTTTCCTGCGGGAAAACTATTTTTTTGGTCAACAGAATTTATTTCGGAAAATTGAATTTTCCCATTTTTCTTTTAAACAACGAAAACTTTGACAACATGCTATGCAAAAAATGTGTTCACCTGAAAAAGTACTGCAGAAAATAATTCTTACATTCTTTCGACTTCTTGTATCATTAGCAGGAAAAATTTAAATTTAAAAAAATTAATTTGGCTAAAAAAATGATTTCGCCTGCATAAAAGTCACAAAATGTCTTCTTTATATAAGCATGAATTTATAACAAATATTGGATTTAATAAAAAAAACGGTTTTCCATTAAATCTACTTTCCAAATGTTTTTGAAATTAAGCCAGGAAGTTAAAGTCAAATTTAATAGGAAACCCCACTTTCTTTATTTTATCCAATATTTAACAAAAGTTGTGCTTATGTAAAGAACAAATCTGTAAATTTTATGTAGGTAAAATTTGTGCTTTCGACCACAGCACTTCGGAGAGGTTTCAAACGTACAAAATGTTGGCGGCAAATTCAAGTTTATTTATTTTCGAATGTTTAAATAATCGTAACTAGCAGTTTTTCAAACAAAAATTGAATATATTTTGCTAATTTAAAAAATCACAGTTATTATTTATCTTTGAAAAAAAACCCTAAAAATGTACATGAAGATGACAAATCGTGCAACTGTGCTCAAATGTGCTAGAAAAAAACTAAATACAACGTCAATTGTACTGGAATTGTTATTGTGGTACTTACGTACTCAAATTTCGTGGATTGTACTTTCTGAGTACAACTGTACTGTAAATGGCAACACTGAAAACAGCTTCCGTTTTTTAGCTCGTTTTGAGACTTTATGTAACTATAAGAAAAATTTTACGCTATCAAAAATAATAATTTTTTTTCGACATATATATGAATAGATTGATTTTATTTTTCTCCCCCGCTGTTTCTTTTTTTTTGTCATAACAGAAATAAATTAAATTTGACTTTGAAGCAGAATTCGCCTAATTGAGAAAAGACGCGATTCTATTATATCACCCTTAAGGGGCCGTCCATAAATTACGTTACCCCTGGGGGGGGGGGGGCGTGCCAGAAACTCTTGTTTGTTTCATGATTGGACTGTTTTTAATTGGACATTTTTAATGAAAAGTTGATCTTTTCTAGATGAAAATTTAACTATTTGGTTGAAAAATCATGTATTTTGTTCAAAATTCGTCTTCTTGTGTGGAAAATTAATCTTCTGAAAAAATTTTTTTGGTTAAAAAATCCTTTATTTTCATGAAAATTGGTATTTTTTTAATTAATTAAATTTTGCTATTGTTCAAAATTCATACTTGTGGGTTAAAAATTGAACTGTTATGTAGAAAATTCGTCTCTTTGACGTGAAAATTCAAAACATTTGGGTAGAAAATTAAATTGTTTGGTTGAAAATTAACT
>CAKNWT010297413.1:0-11491 GCA_932066315.1 Andricus coriarius | reverse complement strand
GTGTATATAGTATGTGTCCTTACAGGAATTCCTAGGACAAAATAAATCAATCAATCAATCAACCAATCTCTCTCTCTCTCTCTCTCTCATAGATCTTGTACAATCGTTCCATATCTTCCGAAATTCTAGAAAGTGCATTATATTAAAATATTTAAAACGCTTTGAAATGCTTTCAAATTAATGGAATTAATTAATAATTTCTTGGAATCTTTTAAGGTTCCCTAACAAATTTCAAATTAAAATCTCTTGTTAATGCCCCAGAAGTCTTAATAATACCCTACAATTTTAAAAATCCCTTCAAATGATTGAAATCTATTAAAAATTCCTGGGAAACTATAAAAATACCCTGAAAAATTTCAAGAGAATTACAGACAGTTCGAAAATAGGTATATTAACCCACGAGTTAATTATTTGAAAGAAAAGTGACATTATTTAAAGTTACATTATGGGCTGCAGGGTACCATAGGGACCAAATCTTGAAAATAGGGTACTTTAGGGACCTTAACTAAATATAGGGTACAATAGGGGATATAGGTGCCGGTCTGTGAGGCTTGAATTCGGTAATATTATAAACTTTTTTGGGAATTATATTATTCGAAAATTGTACAGTGTCGTGAATTTTATTTTTTGGGATTTTTCAGTCGCCCCGTGCATGAGCAACTGTGCATGCTCCACTTTATTTGCTAATATCTTCGCATGTCAAAGGTGGCAGAAAGTGGAAAATAACCTGATAGCAAACATCATAGTGAACCTAAAAGCACTATAGAACTTAAGACTTCAGGTGGAACTTCGGGAAACTTTTGATTCAAAAAGTGGCTTTTGCTATGAATTCCTCAAATGCATGAGTACGAAGTGAGGGGATTCGAAACCGAGGTAATGTTTGGATTTCTTTTCTATGTAGTATTAATTTATGACCACTCTAATAAGCAACAATAATGATAACATTTAGTGTTTCATACTGAAAAATAATATTTTGTTATTTTTTGTCTTCGCTTTGTTTTGTTCGCTTCTGTTT
The DNA here is from genome assembly GCA_932066315.1 of Andricus coriarius. NCBI lineage: Eukaryota > Metazoa > Arthropoda > Insecta > Hymenoptera > Cynipidae > Andricus > Andricus coriarius. Next base: position 10,476 of record CAKNWT010297413.1, on the reverse strand, counting down.
TGAATTTAAGTTATTGTTGGATTTAATATTACATGCGACCTTCCCTTACAGGCTCTCAGAATGGTTCCCAAATTTGCCATATCCTTGGAAATTGTTTACCTTTGGTTTCTATGGTCGAGCTTTTATTTCTGAGAATTATTTAGGTTGATTGAATTAATTGAAGTATTAATCATGAAAGGGAGAGTGATGAGGCGGCCCATAATGAACCTTGGGAAGTTGACGATCTCTGTCCTATTTAGAAAGTTAAAATTGTATTTTTCCTCGATCCTACATAAATAAAAGTTAATAATAACGAGAGGAAAGAATAATACTTTGAAGGATATACCATGAAAAGAAATGCCAAAAATGCAGTGTGAATCATTGCGAAACCATTATTTTCCCTTGTTAAGAAAATATATATACAGAAAATACAACATACCTAGTGAACTTAGTTGCTAACTCGGAGATTTTGTTCCATACGAGTTGTCACATTTTATTGTAAAACATGTATAATTTATCCCTTAGAGGGCTGTTTAGCCCTAGGGACTTGAAAAATAATTTCAATTTCAATTTCAATTTTTTGGTCCTTCGAGCCAGATTATATACAATAGTGTCTTGAAATAATTAGTGCAAGTGCAGTGAGTATAAAGTGCAAGTGTGGTAAAGGATATCAGTGATATTACCACGAAAATCAAGAAGAAGCCATGGAGGGTGAACAGAGTCCAGTAGGAATTCAATCTTGAATTAAGATCATCTTGAAAAAAGTGGGGGTCTGCAAAGCTCAAAATACATTTATAAAAAAGTTGCTAGCTACATATCAACACCGACCTCAAGAAATCAACAAGGCAGAAGATCGCCTGCAAAAATATCTTGAGTTGTTCAAGGACTTCCAAGAACAGTTGGAAGAACTAGAAGCATTAGACAAGGAGGACCAACATGATTCAATAGGAATCAGGTGTGAGGGAGAAGATAATTATTTAGAAAATATCGCAGAGCAATATCAGAAGCCGTCACAGACTCGACCATTATTCATCGACGAAGATTAAAATTGCCCGAATCGACATTGCCCACATTTAACGGGGAATATGAAAATTGGATATCATTTAAGGCAGAATTCGAAGCAATGATACACAATCAAACTGATATCAGTGATGTAGACAAGTTTACTTATCTTCGTCGAGCCACCGCTGGTCCAGCACTCGATAAAATACAGTTTCTTGCCATCACTGCAGACAATTATAGTCGGGCTTGGGCACTTCTCGATAAGACTTATTCAGATCAACGACTCATTATCTCGAAGCACATTAATCTCCTTTTGGGTCTCCCAAAACAAGAACATGAAACAGCGAGCGGATTATCAAAACTAGTAGATGACACAAAACAACACAAAGAGATGCTAAAATTTATTGGTGTAGAGATAAATGAAGAACTTTTAGAAACTATTTTGGAGCAAACGCTATTTCGAACCACTGCATACGATTAGGATGAGACAATCGAACAAGGAATCTTCCCTAAACTCGACGATCTGCCAGAATTTCTCTCACGAAGAGCTGCACGCTTGATTAATCGAGGCATCTCAAGGAAACAAGCATCCTCTTTTTAAATGTGACTCATTCAAAAATCTTACTCCTGAGCAACGCATCAAATTGGTTAGGAGTGGTGGATTTTGTTTCAATTGCCTCAGAGACAACCATCGAGCAATAGACTGTTATGCTGTTTCAAACTGCCGGTCATGTGGAGAAAGACACAATACTTTAATTCAAATGGCTTTCGTGCAAGAAAAAAATCGACGCAAGCAAACAGCAACACATAAAGACATAACTTCAACGACTGACTCAGAACATGTGCAAGATTCACAATCCAACAGAAGGTTAGTTAAACATAACTCATTTATTAGCCATGAACATAATAATCAAATCATCACTAGTGCAATAATTAATGGCATCAACAAGCACCACGAACCCATTCGATGTCGGGCACTCCTTGACACATGCTCGACATCAAATTTTATGACTGAAAATCTAGCAAAAAAACTTGGGCTTCCAAGGCTTAAATGTGTTATTCCAATAGGTGACCTGAATTAAATGTCCACATCCACTAAATACATTATAACAGCATCAATTCTGTCAAGAGATGGAAATTATGAAAAAACATTGCAGTTCTTGACTGTACCGATTATTGCAGGCTGCATACCGACAGAAATTATTTCTAGAGAACGCATCAAGATACCGAAGAATCTAAAACTTGCTGGCCCAGAATTCTATAAACCAGGATCCATTGATATGCTTTTGGGAGCAGGACCCACACTATCACTTTTTTGTAACTCACAATATAATCTTTTACCCAAAGGGGGACCAGACTTGATTCTTAAAAAAAACTCGCCTCGGTTGGATAATTGGGGCTGGCACGTGATCATGCCAAACAATATCCAAGGGCATCAAAAATATTGCTAAATGAAGTTTATGTTGACGATCTCATAACTGGTTTTAAAACTATGAAACAAGCAAAAGAGGCACAAGGAGGAATCAATGATTTGTTGAAAGAAGGAGGTTCAAGTCTTCTTCAGTGGGCGTAAAATGAACCCCAACTTTTAGAAGGCATTGCTCTAGAAAACATTAACCAAAGGTTGCAACCTACTGATGACATAACACTAAAGACATTGGAAATCATTTGGGACTCAAGGTCAGATACTATAGCGTACACAGCAAAAACAATCATCCCGAACCATTGTCTATCAAAACGCACCATATTATCTGAAGTAGCTACGATCTTTGATTCACTAGGCCTATTGGGACCAGTGATTCTTAAGGCAAAAACAATCATCCGAAAACTTTGGGTAGCCAAAGTTGAATGGGATGAATCTATTGCAAGCAGTATTCATACATCCTGGATTGAATTCTGCACTCAGTTACCGCAAATCAATCAACTAACTTTTACAAGACAAATAATTATAGAAAATACAATCGATAACCAAATATATGGCTTTTGCGACGCTAGCGAGACTGGCTACGGAGACTGTACATACATTCAATCAGTTGATGCATTCGGCCAAAGACAAGTCAATCTTCTCTGCTCTCGATCTCGAGTTGCCCCATTGACAACGATAAGCCTGTCTAGATTAGAGTATACACTCTTACGAGCCTATACAATTTAGTGAAAGAAGTCATGAACATAACAGTTTCAAAGACGATCCTCTAGACTGACTCCACGATCACATTGCAATGGGTAAACACAGAACCCCATACTCTTAAAACATTGGTTTTTAATCGAAACACAGGTATTCAAAGAGGTACGCAAGGTTGTCAATGGCGACACGTTTGCTCAGAAGATAATCCAGAAGACGCGCTCTCAAGAGGCCAACAACCCGGTGAATTTATTCGCAACGTGATGTGGCAACGTGGTCCAAACTGGTCAAAGGGTCCTGAACACACTTGGGAAATCAGTTTCATTCCAGCATGCACTGAAGATCTTGAAATCAAGAAACGCATGTGTCTTGCGATGTCTATTGAGATGTCTCCTTTCGAAAATTGTATTCGCTAAACAAACTTGCTCGAGTATTTACATTCTTTTTCAGGTTCATAGATGCTCTGAAATACAGAAAGAGTACATCAGAATCCACAAAAGCAACGTCATACATTAGGCGAGACATGCTTAAACCCAAGCCTATTGATTCACGAGAACCTAATAATTCGATTCTGCGTATTATTCGACAAATTCAACGGACTCCATTTTTCGAAGAGATGCAGGCTCTAGAGAAACTAGTACAACCAATAAACCCTGCCAGCAGAATCATCGCCCTCAATCCGTTTATCGACAGCAAAGGTATATTGGGGGTGGGTGGACGGCTGCAGAATTCATCTTTAACATTTTCTCAAAAGTTCGGTGCCATTTTACCAAAAAACAACCATGCAACTGACTTGATCATACAACACGAACATTTTTCACATCTCCATACTGGAGTAAAAACGACTCTGTACGCCGTACGATAAAAATATTGGCCAGTGGATGGTCGAAATCAAGTCAGGAAGAATATACGCAAATGTCATCGTTACTGCCGTGCAAATTCACCGTATACCAAATACAATATGGGAAAGCTACCCAAAGTCCAAATATCAGGAGATATACGAACATTTATTAATGTTGGAGTGGATTACTGTGGGCCTTTCTACATCAAAGAAAAAAAATACCCCAACAGAAGTAAGGTGAAGGTGTACGTTGCAGTCTTTATAAGTATGGCAGTCAAGGCAGTACATCTCGAACTCGTCAGTGATATGACAACGGCGGGTTTTATTGCCGCCCTTGATCGTCTTATAGCGCGACGAGGTAAACCAACTAAAATTTACTCAGACAATGATACTAATTTCACCGGTGCCAACAATGAACTTCGGGAAATTGTAGCGTCACTTCAAAGACCGGAACAAGCTGAGAAAATAATGACTCATCTCACTAATCCAGGAATCGATTGGCAATTCACTCCTCCCTTTCCACCACATTTTGGTGGCATTTGGGAAGGCGCTGTTAAGTCGTTCAAACACCACCTCGCCCGAGTAGCAGGCAATGAACTAATGACATTCGAAGAACTGAATACTCTCATTATCAAAGTCGAAGCCATCCTTGATTCAAGGCCACTCATTCCGATATCAGCAGATCCGAAGGATCTCCAAGCACTTACACCAGGCCATTTCCTGATTGGGACTACACTAATAGCTCCACCAGAACAAGATCTCCGTAATGAAAGGCCAAGATTTCTGCCAAGGTGGAAACTCATCCAAAAAATTAAGCAAGACTTTTGGTCACGTTGGCATAAAGAATATTTAAATGAGTTGAACATCAGAAAGAAATGGACAACGGGCACTCATGACATTCAGATCGGATCTATTGTTTTACTCAAGGCAGACAATATCAAACCAATGCAGTGGAAACTGGGACGCGTAATTGACATTTATCCAGGAAACGATGAAATAGTTCGCGTGGTATCAGTCAAAACTGCCACGGGGGTATATAAGCGAAATGTGAGAAAACTCGTACCATTACTAATTGCTTAATCACAAAAAAGGGTTGATCGCTGAAGCTCTTAACAGGGGGAGTGTGTTTTATACTGAAAAATAATATTTTGTTATTTGTTGTATTCGCTTTGTTTTGTTCGTTTCTGGTTTGAATTTAAGTTATTGTTGGATTTAATATTACATGCGACCGTCATTTGCAGGCTCTCAGGATGGTTCCTCAGGCCATATTCTGGGGAATTGTTTACCTTTGTTTTCTATGGTCGGGCCTTATATTGCTGAGATTTATTTCAGGTTGATTGAATTAATTGAAGTATTAATCATGAAAGGGAGAGTGATGAGATGGCCTATAATGAACCTTGGGAAGTCGACGATCTCTGTCCTATTTAGAAAGTAAAAATTTTCTTTTCCCTCGGTCCTGCATCAATAAAAGTTAATAATAACGAGAGGAAAGGATAATTCTGTGAGTCTCGGTTCAATAGATAAAGAAAGTTTAGTATTAATTCGAACGCGAATGGAGAGAGGTATCTCTGAGAAAATTCGTATCAAGTATTGAGGCCTTTGAAGAATATACCATGAAAATAAATACCAAAAATGCAGTGTAAATCATTACGAAACCATTATTTGCCCTCATTAAGAAAATATATATACAGAAAATACAACATACCGAATGAGCTTAGTTGCTAACTTACCAATCTTTTCCAGACTCTTGCGCATTACGACCGGTATTTTCCATGTTAACTCCTTCATTGCCCTATATTTCGGTTTGAAGCTAAACCCACTTTGCAGGTCCCTCAACAACATGTCCTATGAGTAAAGCGTAAAGAAAGTCAGAATGGGATGCAATCTTACTCACCTGCTTTATATGGATGGCCTGAAAGTGTATGCAACTCGAGGGAAAAACTGCAGAAGTTAACTAAGTTAATTAATGGTGAGTGGCATATGCGGAGTTGGCGCTTGACAATCAGGCGCTCGTTGAAACAGTGACGAAAAATGAGTCTTATAAATATTTAGGCATGCTATTGTAGATGAAACCTGTCACCGCCTTTGTCTATCGCTTGAAAGCTATATTGGAAACTAGCCTACATTCGGTCGACAAGATCAAGGCAGTTAACATCAACGCAGTCTTACCTACTCTTTCGGACTCATCAAATGGTCTAACAGCGATCTTAAAAACTGTAACAGAACCATCCGCATGAAGATGACAAAACATCGAATGCACCAAACAAATTGCGTATGTGAAAGGATAGACCTACCACGTTTTTGTGGAGGCAGAGGCGTCTTGTTTGTTCGCCTATTTTGTGCATCGCAGATCACACAGCTTAACGCATTTTTTCAATAGCAAGCGGGACAATCCACTTTTCAGCACCATCTGTAAGGAAGATAAGAATTACATGCCTCTGAATCTCGCTAATTCAAATAATACATACAACAATGCTCCTCCTCTTGGGCAGATTGCATGAGAATGGAGACAAAAGTCATTACACGGAAGACATCCCACTGAATAAGATCAGCCTAATGTGGATATGAAGTCCCCATCCTGTGGCTACAGAGGAGCGAACTCTTCCCTGAAACGGATAGATTTTTCGTGGTCATACAGGACAAAGTGCTCAGTACCAACAATTACCAACAACTCACTTACCTGTGGAAAATTGGCGCCAGTTATGTTGTGATCCCAAGGAATCCATCGTGAACATCATTGATAGCTGCAAGAAATTAACTCATAACGAGTATACTCAAAGATACAATGATGTTGCAGGGAACTTACATCAGCAGATTTCCTTGAACCTGAATATACTACAGGAATGGATTTCCTTTTACAGGTACGTTCCAGTGGATGTCCACGAAAACAAGAACTACTGCCTGTACTGCAATCATACTATTCTTACGGACCACACTACTGTTAAGAATTTTTTTCCGAGAAATGGTAGTAGTATAAACATTTATTCTTCAGCCTGTTGGCCTTAAACAATTGACTTACTTACACTTTCCTTTTTTACATAATTTTCCTTAAACTAAGCCTTAAAACTAACATCCTTCCATACCTTATCTCTAAGATCGCACGCTCTTATCGCCTTGCCTTCCTCGCCTGGCTTCGCATGCTCGCATGTCCCCACTCTCTCGCTTCCGCGTCTAATACCTAAGGCTTATCTACTATTTACAATATTTACATACTACTTATATCTACTTCCTCTCCTATTTACAATATTTCCTTATCTATTCCTCTTCCTCCTTCCTTCTCTTCTTCTCCATCCTACCCAACACTTCCTTAACCCATGCTACTGTCCTTTTGTCCCCCCTTTCATGCATCAATACCTCCATGCTCATTTCACTTCTTCCTACCTCTACGCACTCCTCCAACCAGTGCTCCACTTTTGTATACACCTTCCCACACAGTGCACACATGCTCTTTTCCCTAGAGACCCAGACCTTTTCTATCCTTTCTGACACAAATATTGCGCTCTCGCGCTTGGAATAATCCACGCATAATTCCAGTTAAACCTCGACTTTCTTATTCTCTCTTCCCCTGCTGTCTTCTCCCTCTCGATGCCGCTTTTCATAAACAACTCATATACCTTCCTTCCTTCCACATGCATCCTTCTCACTTCATCCATCTGTAGTCCATTCGTTCTAAAATATCTTTCCCTTTCAGCCTCCATCCTCCCACCCCCTCTCCTGTTCTCCTTCTCCCACCAACACTCCATAACCAGCTTACTTCCCCGCTCTTCCAAAAATGTCTCCTCATATTCACACGGCCGACTCCCCGCTAGAAGCGTACACTCGTTCTCCCGTCTCTCTCCTGACAATATAATTAGGCATGTTCCTTGCCAACCCCAGTGTCCACTTTACATACCTCTCCTGTGTCCTATTTACCTCTTCACTTTCCTTCCACCCCCATACCTCTACTCCATACAAAAGCACACTCATCACTAGTGAGTCAAACAATTTTATTCTCCTTTCGAAATCATCTGCAAATAACTTCTTTCCCAACCCCCACACCTGCCTCATCACCACATTTGCCCTCCTCATTCTGTCTATTATGTGACCATCCACTCCCCCATTCCTTCGAAACACGAAGCCCAGGTACACAAACTCTTTCATCTCCTTCATCGCCACTCCCTTCCAGTTCCACCCCCCACCCCTTATCACCAAACCACCTTTTCCGCATTCAGCTCTAACCTGCTCTTATCCAGGTATCTTCTCAACCTCTTTATCAACTCCTTTAAGGCCTCCTCGCTTCTAGCCAACAACACTGTGTCATCTGCATACGTTAGTGACCAAATTCTAACCCTTGCTATCCCAACTCCTCCTATCACCTCAGCCTCCAGCTTACTTTCCATATCCGCAATTAAAATTGCAAAAAGCATTGGATCAAGCGGACACCCTTGCCTTAACCCCCTATCCATCCAGAATCCCTCCAACATCCCCGCCCCTCCTCTTACCTTATCTTTGATCTCTTCATACAGGGTGTTTTTTTTAACTTGAGACAACGAAATATCTCAAAAAATACGCATCCTACGGAAAAAATGTCTGGAATAAAAACTTTTTATTTTCGAGGGGGAAAAAAGATTTGTTAAAATTTACCCCACCCCCACCCCCACAGGAGGCAGGGGTGGGGGTAACTTTGTAATTTCAAATGGCAACCCCAATTTTTTATCACAGATTCAGATTCTCCTTTACGAAATACGTAAGTTTTATTCGGAAAATTTGTTTCGATTCGCGATAGATGGCGCTGCAATTGCGAAAAATGAAATTGTTGACATTACTTTTAGCTCTACCCAGGAATAACGACGCGGACGTAGTAGTTGTCTATTTCCTTCGGGGTGCTTAATTTCGGTGAGTCCCCTTGCCTCTCACCATTCATCGGGGTGCTTGAACTTTTGGCAACGGGACAGTAAATGTGATAAAACTGTCGAAAACCATTCCTGAATGCAGTTGGTTGACGACAGTCGATTTTGGATGTAGACATTACATATCATCGAGTCTCCACTGTCTACAATCCTCGACGTCATTCCGGCCGAGCGATAACCGCGTCTGTCCGTGCTTAACGTTTATTCATTAGGAAGGTTGATTGTGTTCATTTGATTTGGGTGTGTTGGTTGCTTTCGTTTGGGTTATTGTTGTTGGTCACGTTCGTTTGAGTTGGTTTGGGTGTCGTTGTATTTCCTCATTACCTTACTTCATTACTTTTACAATGGAAATTCTATCTCAGCAACAGAAGATTGAAATGATTCTCATTTATGTAGAAAGTGGCAGGAATATCAATGATGCTCTCACGCTTTATGCTCAACGCTTTCCAGAAAGTGTTCCTTCACGCGCTTCTTTTTACCGGGTTGTCCGAAACTTCATCACTGACGGAAGTGTACAACCGAAAAAAAGGAAGCGTCAAGTAACAGTCACTGGAGTTGATAATGAAATTGCAATTTTAGCTGCAGTCACTCATGACCCTCATGTTAGTACTCGACAACTAAGCCGCGATTCCGGAATGTCTCTATCCAGTGTTTGGAAGGTATTAAAACGTAATAATTATCATCCGTATCATATTTCACTGCATCAAGAACTTCATGGCAATGATTTTGAGAACCGAGTGACATTTTGTCAATGGGCGGTTCAGCAGATAAAAGGAAACCCGAATTTCTTTTATCTAGTACTCTTCACAGACGAGTCGTCTTTCACAAACCATGGTAACGTTAATCGGCACAACATGCATTATTGGAGTGTAGAAAATCCACATTGGTTGCGTGAAGTTGAGCATCAGCGTCCATGGTCCGTGAACGTTTGGTGTGGAATAATTGGAGATCAACTTATCGGTCCGTATTTTATTGATGGAAATTTGAACGGTGAAAAATATCGTAACTTTTTAGAAAATCAACTTCCAATATTGCTGGAAGACCTAAGCTTGGAAGTGCGACACAACATGTGGTTTCAACATGACGGTTGTCCAGCACATTATGCGGCAATCGCGAGGGAAGTACTCAATCGCGAATTCAATGGACGATGGATCGGTAGAGGAGGTCCAGTAAATTGGCCTGCCAGATCGCCAGATCTTACGGCGCCGGATTTCTATTTGTGGGGTTATCTAAAGAATCGCGTCTATCAAGAAGTGCCCACAACTCGTGATAACATGATCGAGCGAATCAGGTCTGCTTGTGCACAAATATCACCAGACACAATTCGCAGTTGTGTGGAATCTTTCAAAGCTCGGATTAACAAGTGCATCGAAGTGCGAGGACACCATTTTGAGCACTTATTGTAAAATAATTAATCGAAATCAAGCATCCCTGTGGTGAGAGGCAAGGGGACTCACCGAAATTAAGCACCCCGATGGATGGTGAGAGGCAAGGGGACTCACCGAAATTAAGCACCCCGAAGGGAATAGACAACTACTACGTCCGCGTCGTTATTCCTGGGTAGAGCTAAAAGTAGTGTCAACAATTTCATTTTTCGCAATTGCAGCGCCATCTATCGCGAATCGAAACAAATTTTCCGAATA
>CAKNWT010297405.1:0-11540 GCA_932066315.1 Andricus coriarius | reverse complement strand
CTAGATTTTTTAATATTTGCTATTTCTACCAATTTTCACTATTATTAATTATTACTATAATGTTATTGTAATATCTTTCCTTTTTTAATAGAAATTATTTTGTTTGGTTATGGCACGAATTAAGTCGCTCGTAAAATTTGAGTCCCTGATCCATAATAGGGGTAAAACTATGTCAAAAAAAGTATCCTCGTTTTAATTCTTTCTCTATTTGTATCTCCCTCTTTCTTTTTCTCCCCATCTCTCTCTCTCTCTCTTACTAATGTCCAGAAGATTCATTTCCTTTTTATTTTTCTAAGTTTTACTAAATAAAAGTAAAATTTTAAGTTTTCAAGGTGTTTTTTAATAATGAATATAATTAATTTTTAACCATATTGTGTAATTTTTACATTGTGATTGAAACAATCGTTGGTTTTTAAATACTGGTTTCCTAAATGTGCAAATGTGAAAAACGGAAAACGTAGACTGATGGATTTTTCAAAGGAACACAAATGCAGGGCGTTCACCCCCCTTTTTTAAATAAATTAAAAAAGGATTATACATATTTTTTAATTTTTGTCAAATTGATTGCTTTTGTGAAGAAAATGAATTTGAATGAAATAGACAGATAATGGGGTAATGGGATTGATGTGATGGGAGGACCGGTGAAAAATATCAAAGAATTTTACTTAATTAGTAAAAAATTAAGATCAACAATTTTACAACAAGACTTTCTGATCAAATGCAAAATTCATGGAGTTTTTCCTAAGAAAACTTTTGACATCAATAAAAAGGTTATTCTTGATTTTAAAAAACAAAAGAAATAAAGGCTTTCTTTGACTAGATAACAGAAAGATTTCTCCTTCTTTATAGAACAATAAATTTTTCAATAAACATATTCGATGACATTGAATTTAATCAAATAGTGTATTAATACTGTTTTATATATATATTTTTTTTTTTTTCTTTACAGGTTTTTCAATTTTCATACCTTTAGTTATTCCTTGTAAATAATCCCTGATGAGGAAGTCTATAATGACTTCGAAACATGTTGGACCCCTCGTAGTATAAAAAGGACGGAAAAGGAAAAAGTGAGAGGTTGGTTTTTTTGTTTGACTTTTTCCCTTTTTCCCCTCTTTTTTCATTATGTTATTCTTCTCTCTTATGAGCCGAAAAGTGAGGTTTTTGGAAGTTTATTTTTTGATTGTGAATCAAATTTTGCTTATTTTGCAATAAACTCTTCAATTTTTGCTTAGTTTGCGAAAGTTATTCATAAAAAAATGGAGATCTAAAGTGATCTCGAAACAAGTTGGTCCCAAAAGTAGTATAAACTTCTTTTCCAATTCTCTCCCTCTTTTTTCCTCTTGTTATACACTTGTCTCTAGTGAGCCGATTACAATGTTGTTTTGAAACATATTTTTAGGGCCTTTCTATGCAATTTATTTTTTGTTTTGTTTGTTTTGCATATACTGAACTTTTTGAATGTGTCTTTTTCAAAGCAACTGATTTTTGGATTCACCATATTTCTGAGCCTTTCTTTTCAAAATAAAAAATTTTGGCACAGATTGACTTTATAATGTTGTATTTGTAATTGTCTTCTTAACAATTTTACAAACAGAGACATTAAGCGATAGACTTGATATTTGGTTCTCTCGAGTTCGGATTTAATTGCCGTCCTCAGATAATCGGTTTCTTTGTCAACACTCAGTATTTTTATTCGTTTGTCTTTTTGGCTTGAAAATACAAATATTTGGTTAAAAACTGAATCTGTTTTGGTTGGAGAATCAACTATTTAGTTGAAAATTCCTCTTTTTTAGGGTTTTGTAGCCCCGGGCAGAAGCCCTTATTGTTTCAGTCTGGTGTCCATCCGTCCGTCCGTCGCGTCCAACTTGTTTCCAAGGAGTAGAAATAAGGGGAAGTAATGGGATGTGATGTAGGGGAAGTGAGGGGAAATGAGAGGTGGGAAGTTAGTGGAAATGAGGGGTGGGAAAGTAGGGCAGTGATTGAACGAGTAGGGGAAGTGAGGGGCGGGAAAGTAGGGGAAATTAGAGATGGGGAAGTAGGTTTTGTAATATTTTAATGGATTTCAAAGAATTAATTCGCAAGAAGTGAGGGATTTCCTAGGATTTCAAAGATTTGAAGAGATTTTCAAATATTTTTTTCAATTCATTTGAATTCGCTTTGTAATTCACCCTGTATTTTTATTAATTTATCCTAAATTACTTGTAAATACTTCGGAATTCTTTGTAATTCTTTGGATTTTTTTAATTCACTTGAATTCTTTTAAATTAACTTAATTCTACCGAGATTAATGTATTTATTTTTAGTTTTTGTTTAATTCATATTTAATTTTTTTAAACATACCTTGAAACCTTGGACATTTCATCAGATTCTTTTAAATTCTGTTTATTTTTCAAAACTCATATAAAACTTACTCAATTCTTTAAATTATTTTGAATTTAAGTTGAATTAGGAATTAGCCCCACCTGGAGGAGTAAAGATGGATCTACTTTGGATTGTGATAACTAGTTAGTTATAGCTAAATTAAATGTTTTAACTTCATGTTATGCAAAAAAGGGCCAGGATTGATATATTTAAAGCACGGATATCTATTTATAATTCTTTCGTGTAATTTATTGAAAAAAACCTAGAAACAGGTCCCGCTTACGCTAACGGTATTCCTCAAACTGTACTTATCCTTGACTTTGGTCTTTGCAGGAATTGATTGATGATCATAGATTCAAAGCAATGAGAATGCAAAAAGATTCGATGAATTTCTTACTACGTAAGACAGATGTTTATGTGTGAATAACAAGTTCTATTTGAATGTCATCTATGATAAGAGGATTTCCTCATAACTCTCATTACCAGCACTTTGAAGTCACGCCTATCCTATCGAATAGATCGCGATCTCGATCTTAAGGCCGAGTTTACTATGAAATATGCACGAGAAAAGTGGCCTTGAACGTAAGACTTGTCCTAGACACGTGTGCTCGACATTATTCTAATATGTGAGTATGAGCATGAATGTCTTTGTCAAGTAGCCAAAAAGGTCGATATGCAGAATCTAGCCGAGGTTCGATGCTCCCAACTGTGCCAGAATATTGAAACTTATTTTTTATTGGCTTATTTTTCTATTCTTATAACAACTATTTTTACGAAGCCCTTATATTTTGATTAAGGGGCCGTTAAAAAAATTAGTCAAAGTAGGCGCCGTGCACTTATAAAAAAAATTTTGTAGTCTATTAACACATTATTTAAGTCGTTAAAACCTTCCCTCCCATACTTTCCCTCCCCTCAATTCGCTTCCAATCTTTTTCCCAACTTCTTCCTCTACTTCCTCCTCTCCTCGTTACACTTACACAGATAATACTCCCCTATCCCTACTTTTCTTCCCCCGGCATCACTTCCCCTCCACTACTCACCCACACTATTATACTAGCGATCCCCTTACTTCCTTTAGAACCCTCCCTCACTTCCAATCATTTTTCCTACTTACCGTCCCTTACTTCTTCTACTTTCCTTTTCATTTCCCCTACTTTCTCTTCCTAATCACCCCTCGAAATCTCTGACTTAATTTAACCTCATTTGCCCTACTTGTACTCTCCTCATTTGCCTTACTTCCCCTCCCCTCAATCCCCTACTACCCCTCTGCTATTATCCTGACATCCCACAATTCTCCTCCCCTCACTTTCCATACTTCCCGTCACCATTTTCCATTAAGCTCCCTATTTTCCCTTTACTAATTTCTTCTCCATTTACCCTCATTTCCCCCGTCCTACTTCCCCTTCCTCAACTTCCTCCTTTTCCCTTAACCTCCCTACTTCCTCTCTCTTCATTTTCCCTCACGTTTCATTCTTCCTCTTCCCTCGCTTCTCCTACTTTCCATCCCCTAATTTCACCTACGTTTCATCTCCTAACTTACCCTCACTTACCCTACTTACTCCGCCCTCATTTGTTTTACTTCCCCTGCCATCATTTTCCATCTTTTCCCCTATTGCCCTCCCATCATTTACTCTCATTTCCCCTGAATCACTTCTTCCATTTACCCTCATTTCTTCTCAACCCTATGTTTTTCCTCCCCTAATTTTCCCTTATCCCCCCCCCCTACATGTACATCCCTCATTTCATCTACTTGCCCTCACGTCCACTATTTCCCCTCCTATAATTCCTCCTCGCTCCTCCTACTTGCTCTTATCTAATTTTCTCTACTCCCTCTACTCTATTTCCCTTAATTTCTCATCACTCGCCTTATTTGCCCTCTCCTCATTTCCTCTCATTTCGTCAATTTGACCACCGCCATTTCCCCTCACGTCCCTTACTACACCTCCTATAATGCCTCCTCATTTCCACTCTCCTCATTTTCTTTACTTTCCCTCCCCAAATTTACTCTAATTTACCCTACTTCCCCTCCCCTCATTTACCCTAATTTCTCTTACATGCCTTCCCCTCACTTTCTCTACTTCACATTCCATAATTTCTCCCCGGAACGCTTTTATCTGACAGTTTTTACCCCCCCACCCCTCTTCATAATTCGTTACCTGTTTTTTGGACGGTTTCTAAGGGATAATCCATATTTGGATTCTAAGATTAACTTTGAATTGCATTTCTCAGTGGGAGGAAATGTAAATTTGTTTAATTAATGAAAAGGTTAAATGAGGTTCTGCCGGAACTATTATTACTCAGTTACTAACCGAAACGAAGGAAGATCGTGTATTTCGAGCACTTCCGCTTTACCGTTACCCGGAGTAAGCCTCACTGCCCTGAATAGATAGAAATACCTCTAAGTCTAAAAACCCAGATGTGTCATTTCAGTCACGAAATACGAATGTAGTCATTTTTTTAAATTTCCAAATATGGATTATGTCCAGTTGGTTAATTCTAAATCACATTTTCAATTGGGTAAGGAGCGCCCATTAATTACGTTAGGATTAATTTGTGGGTAATTCTGAAACCAATCCATTCAGATTATTAAATTTTCCAATTAGAAAAAGAAAACAATCCAAAATATTTAAATGCATTTCTAAGTAAATTTCTAAAATTCAAAAACATTCTTTTAATCAAAATTTTAATAAAAAGAAGCCTTCTTTTAAGAAAATTGAGTTCAAATATATAATCTCAATTAAAAGAAATCCTAAAAATTATACATAAGCAAACCCTGCAGATTGAAAAGAATCATGAGTTTAGTGTCTCTATTGAAATTTAAAAAAAATTAAGATTGAAAAGAAATCCATTTTATCATGAATAATATTATTATATTATATAATATAATTATATAATATCAATTTTTTGCTTATTCTGCAAAAATCATTCATGATAAAATGGATTTAATTTTAATCTTAATTAAAAAAAAGATTAATTAATTCCATGGGCATCGTACGTATATAATCTCTTGCAATTCCTTTAAAACGATTGAGCTCCCTCAAATTCACTTGAAATATTTTAAAAATGGTAAAAGCCCCTTTAAATTCTCTGAGATTCCGTAAAATCTTTTTAAATTATGGAAATCGCTTGAAATCCCATTAAAATCCCTTATAAGCCATAAAAATCGCGTGATTACTTTTTAAAATGTTATAGCTCCCTTAAAATTTTTTTATATTATGTGAAAGTACCTTGAAATCCTGAGAATTTCATGGATATCGTTAATAATATCATGAAATCCCTTTAAAGCGATTGAGTTCCCTGGAAATCTCTTAAAATCGTTTGAAATCCCGTGAAATCATCGAAATATCTCTGAATCTCTTAAAATCCTTTGAAATTAATTTGTGGGGATGACTTTCGAAATTTTAGGCTTTTCACTTTAAACAAGATTGCAAAAGATTTGGTATTTCAAAGGACTGCAAAGTTTTTGAAGAATTACAAAATTTCGAATGCTTTTAAGAGATATCAGGAGATTTTAAGGGATTTCAAAAGATTTCAGGGCAGTACAAAAGTTTTAGGGTATTTCAAACGATTCCAAAGGATTATAAGAGAGGTTTCACAGATTCAAATGATTTGAAAGATTTTAAGAGTTTAAAGAAATTATCTAGTACAATTTTGAAGAGAATCTAAAATTTTTCTAAGGATTTAACGGGATTTTACGGGACTTCAAATAAATGAATTAGATTGCAAGGAATTTCACAATGTTTAAGAGATATCGAAGGATTTCAACGGAATTTTAGGGATTTTTAGAGGTTTTAAGGAATCAAAAATTATTTCCGCGGATTAAAACCGATTTTAATAGATTTTAAGGGATTTTAAAAGATGGCTCGGAACTTTAAAGGATTTTGAATGGACTTGAAGAGATAAACAAGTATTTTACCGAATTTTCAATAATGCCAGGAGATTTTTATGGGATTACGAAAATATTAAGGGATTTTATAAGATTTCAAAATGTTTCAAAGGATTTTAAGGAATTTGAACAGATTTTAAGAGATTTAAAGATGTTTGATTGATTGCATGGGATGTGAAAGGATTTTAATTAATATCAGAAGATTCAAAAGTATATCCAATTATCCACGGATTATAAAAGATTTTCTAGGATTTCAAAAGATTTAGGGGAATTTAAAAGGATTTCCGAATATCATGAAGGATTTTAAGGAATTTCGGATATACTTCCCGTTGGAAGATGTAACTTTATGTCAGCGTTGCGCCGGAACATAGGATTGGGATAAAACAACTTATAGTCTACAATCAATTAATAACACAAGAATTTACATAAATTATATATATTTAAGTAAACCGTACAAATATTTAGAACCGAAATAGTGAAACTTGTGTTGAACTTGAGAAAACTGAATTTGAGTGTGTGAAGCTATCTGTATGAGCAATATGCGTCAAATACAGCTATCTCTGAATCATCATTGCATTTCCAACACCCTTCCTCAACAATGATAATCTGAAACAGAAAAATCAAAAACCAACCACCTAAACTAGCCCACAACTCTCTCGAGTTGTGGACAAGATTATGTAGTTTAGTGCCTTTGTTAACATATCTGCCACCATAAATTCTGTTGGACAGTATTGATAATTTAACAAATTATTTTTCTTTAGATCTCGTACATAATGATATGCTTTGTCTGGCTGCTAAACTTTTTGTTTTCTACCAATTTTAAGCAACCTTGATTATCTTCCATAATTGTTGTTGGTCCAAGATGATATTTCTCGTAGTCTTTCAGCAACTGTCTCAGACAAATTGCTTCTTTACTTGCTTCTACAAGAGCAATGTACTCTGCCACCGTTGAAGAAAGAGCTACACAGTCCTGTTTCTTTGATGCTCAACTTATCGTTGCTCCTTGAATTTGAAACAAATATCCACTGTCGGATTTCCTGTCACTACTGTTTTCGGCCCAGTCTGCATCCCCATCTCATCCAATCAGAAATTCTTCATTGCGGTCCTTGGTGTCTCCGAGTTTAAGTTTCAATTCTTTTGTTCCTTTGAGGTATAAAGAAATCCTTTTTGCTTCATTCCAGTCAGTTTTCGTTGATTCCACGTTGTGTTGACTCAAAATGGACACACTGGCTGAAATGTCTGGTCTCGTGTTAACTGCTATATAATAGGAGTTTTTCTATAAGTCTTCGATAGGAGTTATTATCTTCCATTGGATTCTCATCCTTTCTTGACTTGATGCATCCGATGTTTAGTGGTATTTTTTATATTTTTGCTTCACTCAAACCGACCGATTTGAGCACATCATCAATATATTGAGGCTAACTGATGCTAAAAATCACTTCAGCGTCTTGATCGACTTGGATTCCAAGATAATGTTGCAGTCTTCCAAGATTGATCAGACTGAAATCATGACCCAAATCTGTACCCGTTTGAAAAATTTGATCCTCATTCTTGCTCGCTATTACGAATTCATCCACGTAACTGAGGTACATTTTCTTGCCCTTTGAGTCCTTGATGTATAAACAGGGATCAGTCTATCCCTGAACGAAGCCATGTTTCAGAAGTGTTTTATGAAGTTTTTCGCCAGGCCTTAGCAGCTTGCTTCAATCCATATAGAGATTTGTTCAATTTACAAACCATATGCTCCTCACCTGGAACTTGAATTCCCTTTGGCTGCTTCATTAGAACTGCCTTTTTCAAATCCCCATTCAAGAAAGCTATTTCCACTTCATGATTGTATACGAACATTTTTTCTTTTTCTGAGATGGCTAGCAGTGTTCGAAAAGTGATTCGTCGCGCATCAGGTGCGAAAACTTCGTCATAACCAATCCCAAAATTTTGAGAAAATCTCTGAGCGACTAGCCTTGCCTTATATTTACTCAACATACCTTCTTCATTTCTTTTTAATATAAAACCCCATTTGCAGCCTACAATTTTTGCTTTCTCTGGTGGTTCGACGAGAGTCCAGGTTTCATTCCATCTTAATGCAATCATTTCTTCTTCTGCTGTCGATTGCCAGTCTGCTTGATTTGAGCATTGCATAGCCTCCTTGAAATTTCTTGGTTCTTTTTCTGCTTGCAGAACTGAATTTAATCCTGCCATATGATCACCTGCGATTGTCTTCTTGAATATCTTCTGTTATTGATACTGGATTTATGGTTGCTGGAAACATCTTCATTGATGATATCATTTTCTTTCTCCTTTTCTGCCTCCTCTGCAGGATACTTAAAGCTATTTGGAATGTGAACCCATACTTCCTTTTTGATCTGTTCTTGCATTTGGATATTCTAAATTTCCGAATCATTGAAAATTACATCTCGACTAATCTTGACGGTGCTTGTCTTTATATGCAGAAGTCGAAGGCCCTTCGATTCCTCTGAGTACCCCACAAAGGTTAATGTTTCGGCCTTTTGGTCCAGTTTCCTTGACATTTCCTTAGGACTATGTGCATATGCTTTCGATCCGAAAATGTGCAAATCCTGGTTGTCAGGCTTTCTTGAGTACCATGACTCGTATGGCGTTTTGTTCCTGCATCTTGTAGGAAGTAAATTTTGTAAATAATTAGCTGTGTTTAAAACTTCTCCCCAATATTTTTTCTCCATACCCACATCAATGAGCATGCACCGCGCCATTTCAATCAGGTTCCTATTCTTCCTTTCTGCAACCCGAATTGGGTTTTTGCGTGCTCCATAAATTCTTTAATTAACGGCATTGCTTCACTTTTATTCTTCAATAAACGAATAGTTGAAAACCGGTTGTAATCGTCTTTCAAGGTTAGAATATACCTATTCTTTGATGGTGTATGTGTCTCCATGGGACCGCATACGTCCGTGTGAATTAAATCAAAAATTGATTTTGTACTACTGCTGGACTCTTTCGAAAATGGCTTTCGAGTGATCCCCGTAGCTAGAAATCTATTTTTTATGCCCGTGATTGCTTGCAGATCCCTATGCCCAAATATCCGACGCTATAGATGTTGGCAATTCTCTTTATGTTTTTCTTTAGTGCCTGCTGATAAAGTTGCTGTTTCTTTAATTTATAAAGATCGCCGTGTCGTGTACCGCTTAACAGAATTTTGTCGCTATTTTGAAATTCACATTCCGTTTCGCAAAAATTTACGTTAAACCCGCTATCATTTTGCTTACTGAAATTAAATTTTCATCCAGGAACGGCACGTAGAGAACATTACTTAATTCCAAATTAACCCGAGTGCCTTTGTCGTCGAACCATTTTACTATATTCGGCCGTGTACCGAGGACACTCATAATGATGTCCTTCTTAGCTACTCGAACCTTTATATTACCTGGGGTAAAATTCGAGAAGAATGCCCTGCTGTGAGTCATATGGCTCGACGAGCCTGAGTCTATGAACCATGAGTCCGATCTACCACTCCCTTCTTTTGCTAAGAAACAAATACTGGCCGAATTTTCTGATTTCGTAACCTTATCCGATTTTTCTCGTTTTTCTAGCCATTTTTTATATAAAGCAATCCTTTTTTAAATGACCGGGTTTTCGATTTCTGTATTCCTCTAAAAGTTTACCTTTAACGAAAGTTATATTGAGATCTTCCGGTCTTGATTCCATGGTCGTGACAAGAGTAGCATAAGAATCCGGTAAGCTATTGAAAATCGCGGAAATAAATATATCCTAATCCAATTGTTTCCCAATAGCTGCTAATTTGTCAATCATATCGACCATTGGATTGATATGCTTTTCCATATCTCCCCCCTCAAGTAATTGTTTGTTATAAAGACTTTTCAAATAGAACATCTTACCGTGAGCAGTAGCCTTTTGAGATAATCTTTGAGCCTACTCCAAAGTTCCCTTGCAGACTTACTATTCTTTACATGGGTGAGCTGATCATTGTCCACGAGCAGTCCGATTTTGGCTTTAGCTTTGGCATCCTTCTTCTTCCAAGTGCTTTTCGCAGATTCTGATGCTGTTTCTGCTGGAGGATCTTCACTGATGACTTCCCATAGGTCTTCAGAGGTGAGCATCAATTTCGACCTTGCAACTCCATATTCGGGAGTTGTCGTTATTGAGCTTCTCAATTCCGTAGAGTGTACCATGGGACTCCACCATGTTAAGTCTTTAAATGCTTTACTTCTCACAATACTTTACACTCGCTTTATTTTGTCTATACCGATACTGTTCGTTAGTCACTTTTCAAATCCGAATTTATAGTTATTGTTTTATTTAAACTTTATTCACTTTGTCCCAGAAACTGGGCTCATAACCTGTTGGAAGATGTATTTAGAACCGAAATAGTGAAACTTGTATTGAACTTGAGAAAACTGAATTTGAGTGTGAGAAGCTATCTGTATAAGCAATACGCGTCAAAGGTCGAATTGTAACTGACTGTCCGAGACAAAAATGTGCCCTTTGTACCCCAAAGTGGACGAGCCCTCAGATACATGCACCTCCCTCTCCGTATTTGCAGAGCTGTACATCATCGTTGCATTTCCAGCACTTCCGAAAAGGACACCCAAGAATATTGACTTGATACTTGACCTAGGGGTTCCTTTAGACCCTAGTTGAACGCACTAAAAGGATTTTTTGCGCAGATAAATGTAAATTAAGTTATAGAAAAATTAATTTTCAGATTTTTTGTTGGAAAAGGGGTTCGGCGTGAATGTGTGGAGAGGGTGTGGTCCATTTTCACTCACGCCGACCCTCTTTTCCAACGGCCACAAAAACCACGTGTCCTAATCTTGGGAATTTCAAATGGCCCACACCCCCTCCCACCACTCATGCCGACCCCTTTTCCAATAAAAAATCTGAAAATTAATTTTTTTCATTTTTTCTCGAAAAAGATTAATTTTAGAAAAAGAGTATGCATATAAAAAATATATGTTTTGACGAGATCTACAACTTTTGCAAACAACATTTTCTTCCAAAATCAATATTTTTCGAGATTTTGAAAAAAAAAATTAATTTAAAAAAAAAGTCAAAATAATTAATAACTTGATTTATATTGAACTGCGCTAAAAATCCTTTTCGTGCATTCAACAAGGGTCTAAAAAGAACCCCTAGGCCAAGTTTCAAGCCAATATTCTTGAGTGACCTTTCGGAAGTATACCCGGGATTTCAAATATTTGAATGGATTCTAAAATATTTTGAAGTATTTCAAGAGATTCAGAAAGATTCCCACGGATTGTGAAGATTTCAATGAATTTGAAAGGGATTTCAAAAA
>CAKNWT010297388.1:0-12114 GCA_932066315.1 Andricus coriarius | reverse complement strand
TTTTTGCTTGTTTTAAAGTTTCCTCAGATAACATGCGTCTTTCTATTGAGGTACGGACCATATTTGTATTTATATCATTATTTTCAGTAAATGAAAATGAAATGTTGTCTGTTTTAGTACAAAGGTGTTCTTTGGATACAATTATGTTTGCTAATGACTTGTCCTCACAACGCTCGGATTTTGTTAATCTTTTCTTGTGGCCATTTTTCGTAATCATTTTAACGGTCGACTGATTTTTGTTGTAGTAATCTGGAGCTGGTGACGGTCGTTCTTCAGTTGGGTATGCTTTTGCTTTTGTTTCCCGGACTAAAGGTTCTACTGCTTTGGGATTTTTAGATTTTTGTCGCAGATTTTTCAGAGCTTCGTTAGCTTGATCTCTGAGTTCTGCCTGATTTTGCTCTTCGATGGGTATTCTTTCATTGCTAGTTATAATCTAATTAGGACTACCCACTTAGAACTAACTTCTCGTTTTCTGTCGGTTTTGTTTCTTTTTTATTTAATTTTATGCTTAATTCTTTGGTTGATTATTCGATGAATTCCTCATATAATATTTCTTTGCTACGTTTTCCCGATTGGTCATCTGTTGTTATGAGTGAGTCAGGTACAATTTTTGTACCAAGTATTTAGGGTATTGATAGGGTATTTACTTGTATTTACAAGTAAATTAATGAAGGAATTTGCAAAGGGTTTTAGAATGAGACAGATCACATCCACTACATATCACGCACAATCAAATGCAGCATTATAAAAATTGTTGTAAATCTGCCAGTCCCAAAAATTGGCGTACGTTTTTAATCGTCTTTGCGACTGGAAAGTTTTTACTGCGTTAATTTAGTCGAGATTTGGACGAATTTGTTTGTTACTGACGATGTGTCCCAAATATGATATCTCTCTTTTCAGGAAAAAACATTTTTCAGGTTGCAATTTCAAGTTTGCGCTTTGCAAATGACTCATCAGACGATCAAATTTATTGGCTTGCTCTTCGAAGCTTTTAGCATAGATTAAAATGTCGTCCATGTATATGACCATTTCTATACCCTATTCCTCCCTTTAAGCCAAATGGCATGCGGTTGTATTCTAAATGACCAAAAGGGTTCGAAAAAACTGTTATATGCCTGTCTAAGGGATCCATTGGATTTTAATGAATTCCCATAGCTAGGTCGAGTACTGAAAAATAATTTGCTTCCATCAACTGGTCAAGTATATGAAGCGCATTTGGCAGTGGGTACGCATCGCCTGCTCTTTTTGTATTTAGGGCTCTAAAGTCTACTACTAGTCTGCAACGCTTGTTACCCTTTATATCTGGTTTCTCCGGAATTAGTAGTATTAGTGAGCTGCAAGGGGAAGAGGATGACCGAATAATTTCATCGTCGTATAATTGTTTAATTTGCCTGCGAAGTTCCTCCTTGAGGCTGCCTAAATGGTTGTTTGGGTACAGGTTTATCGTCCACCGCCGAAATACTCTGGTGGACTGCGTCTGTGTACAATAATTTGTCACCAGGCAGATAATAGGAGTGGGTATATGGTTTCTTTAATTTTAACACATGCGATTTTTCGCCTTTATCTAAATGTTTTATAGGCAAAAGCGCTTCTAGAATTAGCAACCTTTTTCGTGCCTCGGAAGGAAGCTCATTTTTTAGCGGAAATATCTTTTTTTTGGAGACGTCATCGTTGCCCAATGCTCTTTCGTCAAACAGTATTACATCTGAAAAGTCTATTGTTTCAACTTTTGCAAAAAGTGTTATTACCTGGGTAAAAATATTTGTACCAATCCAAGACACTTTCAAGTCATTCTGTATGTCTAGCTCGTGAGACGGAACCAGACTATTTTTGATGTCTAAAGGGTCTCTGTGGGTAATCACTAATCCACTTCAAACTTTATAGAATGCTTATATTATTTATATTCATGTTATTCATTTATTATGTAGTTATAAGTTTATTTGTCTCCAATAATTTGATATTTTTTGGATGACGAATCTAAAAATGTTGTCCATTTTATGCTATCTCCAACAGTTCACTAGATACTTCTAGAAAATGACAGTTTTAATCTTTTTACGGACAATTTTATGTGCCTACAGTTGTTGAGACATACAGGTTCCGAATTTCTTATTTAAAAATTAGTTATTAATAAATTACAAATTTGATCGATTATAAAATTATTAACCTCTGCAGATGTCAACTGCTTCGTCCTAACCTAGCTACCTGATTCCTGGAAATGGCAGGCCCTGCCGGTGGGGTCCATAGTTTATAGAGGTCGCAGTATAATGGACAGTAAAATTTAGAAACGAGAACTCTTGTAATTTTACCTCTTGTAATTTTACTCTTGTAATTGATACCACAGCATTGCCAAGAAGAATTCCTGGACCTGCATCTAACTCAGAAAGGAATCCTTCCGTGATTAAGGTGTCTTCGACTCTCACGAAAATTATTTTCTTTGAACGAGGTGGCAATGTAAAATACTATATTAGCTGACTTTTAGATTTTATAGAACTATTCTACGTTTTTCGCATCCTGCCTTCTAATAGAGATGACGTCACCTCATTCTTTACATTTTATAGAACTTTGTAATACATTTCGTAAAATAGTTCAATAGAATGTAGGACCAAGAAGATTTTAACTTTTAATAAAGTACCCGTCGTATCCTCTACTATAGGACTAGTTCTATGCAATTTATTGAACTTTTTTTCCGGGTTGGACTAGACCTGGCCATACAGGGTGTCCCAGTACTCAAGGTACAATTTTATATTTTTAAATTCCTCATAAAAAATGGAGTTTAAAATAATATTAGAAATTAGTTGAAAAGGTAATAATTAATGAGTAATTAACCATTAAAGATTAACCAATCGGCAGCATGCGTTAAATGGACCACAGTCCATGTGTCACTGATGAGGGTGTGTGCGCAAAAGAGTAATTTTGAATTCGCAGGAGGTTGTGAATATCAATGGTGCAATTTCACACGGCAACTGAGAGAGAAGATTCTTAGAAAATATATTTTCCTTTAGAATACACGTTGAATGATTTTAACTTCATTCGAGTATTCATAATTCTGTAGAATTCAAACGAGTTCTTAGAATTCACTTGTGGTCCTTTGAATTCTTTCGGAGTCTTTTGCAATTATCTTGGAACCTTTACAATACACCATACATTATTTTGAATTTCTACAAGTCTTTTGTATTCTCTGACATCTAGTCAATTATCTGAATTTTCTGAATTTTCCTCGATTATCTAAGTTCATTGAATTCTCTGAACTCTGTCAAGTTCTCTGCAATCTTTTCAATTCTATGAATTCTTTTGCATTCTCTAAATTCTTTTAAAATTCTATAATTTTTTTTAATTCTGTGAATGATTTTGAAGTTTGTGAATGCTTTTGCATTCTGTGAATTCTTCCCAATTTTCTAAATTTTTCTTAATTCTTTGAATTCTACTTAATTACAGTCAGTTCAACAAAAAATTATTATTATTATTATTCGTAAACCATAAAAAATATTTAATTTATCTATTTTTTTAAATTAAAGGTCGCTGAAAGAGCTACGGCGCAAATATTCGTTAGTTTCAATATCGCTCGAACTGTCGTAGAGAGCACACGTAAATCGAAATGTCTGCTGCGTATGCGAAAAGGTTTGAAGCTGTCTTCTTATGATCACATCCGCTGGGTACGAAAACGAAGCAAGCTGCATGTGAAAAATTCATTAAAAAGTCAAAAAAGGTTGTTCAACAGTGGGTGCAACGTTTTAAACCCACAAAAAGTGTCGATGATTTGCCTAGAAGAGGCAGTTCTCGAGCAACGACGTTTGGGGATTCTTTTCTAAGGGTGCTTTTGGTTGTTTGGAGCTTTTTACGGAGAATTTAAATCATCAAAAAATGTTCCAAATTTATCAGCGTGGTCTTTCGAGATCAGTAAAGAAATTAATTGGAGCTGAAAGTGAAGATTGGGTCTTGCAAGAAGATAACGAGGCAGTCGCCTTTGCACCTCGTGGAAAATAGAAAATTGCATCGAGACAATGGAATGACCTTCACTCTCTCCCGATGCCAACCCCATTGAGAATGTTTAGTCTATCATGAAGAGAAAGCTTTAAGAGAAGCCCTGAAACAGCTGTCTCTTCATAATAGAGGAATATGGAGGTCACTTCCCATTGCATTGAAATTGAAATTATTTATTAAGTCCCTAGGGCTAAACAGCCCTCTAAGGAACAAATTATACAGGTTTTACAATAAAATGTGACAACTCTGGTCAAACGGCAATTATATCGTTGGTAAAACAAAAATAATTACAGATGGATAAAGATAGGAAAAAAAAATATCATATAATGAATATGAGTCATATATGCTATTATAAGCTAGTATTGGCAAAGTGTATATCATCAGAGAACTTAAGACTTAATTGTTAGATAACTGATATAAACTATGGATCGAATAGAAAAAGATTTAATTGTTATAATATTAAAACGTTATAATAAAACGGCGTAAAAAGACACTTAAAGTTAGATAAATGAACAAAACTCAATTCACCAGTGCGAGAGTAGAAATATCAGTACTAAACAATGCCTAGGAGGTGCCAAGCTATTTTGGTCAGAGATGGAGATTGGACGACGTATTAAGTAAATGCGCCGTAGCCCTTTTAGTGACCTTTAATTTAAAAAAAAAGAGAAAAATTTAATATCTTATGGTTAACAAATAATCGCGATTCCTTTTTTCTTGAACAGACTGAATTGTTTTAAAATTTTCTAAACTCTCTAAACTGTTTTAAATTTGTTGAAATCACGATATCACTAAATGTTTGAAATGTTTTTTAATTATCTTGAAATCATTAGAATACGCGTGGAATAATTTTAACTTTCTTTGCATATTTTTGTTTCTGTAGAATTCGTGTGAATTCTACATAAATTTTAAGGTTTTTTTCTTAATTCTTTTAAAATATTTATAAAACACCATCAATTGATCTGAATTTCTGCATGTCTTTTGTAATCTATGAACTCTCCTGAATTATTCTGAATTCTTTGATAATTTTTGAATTGTCTAAATTCTTTTGAATACTGTGACATATTTTGAATTCTATGAATTCTTTTGTATTATCTAAAAAAATTTAAAATGATCTAAATTTATTTTGAATTGTGTGCATTCTTTTGAAATCTTCGAATTCTTTGGAATTCTTTGAATTCTTCTATGTACTATAAATTCTTCTGAATTCTCTGAATTGTTTCGAAATTTCATGAAGTCTTTAAACTACTCTGAATTCGTCGAATTCTCACGATATCGCCGTATGTTTTAAAAATTATTTTTTATTATCTTGAAATCATGAGAATACACCTTGAGTTAGTTTGAACTCCTTCTTTTATTCTACAGAATTCAAAACACTTAAAGGAATTCAAAATAATTCAACGCGTATTCTGAAGATATCGAAAGAATTCAGAAAACTGAAAAAGAATTCAGAAGAGTATTTGAATACAAAATATTTCAGAGAACTTAACAGAATTCAGGAGAATGCAGATAATACGAAAGAATGGTAGAAATTCGCAATAATTAAGGTAAATGTGCCAGTCTTCGTCAATGCATGGGTTGTCGGCAGATTGCGCAGTATTTTACATGTAGTAAGTTGTTGTGTTCTTCGTTCTCAGCAGAAATGTAATTTTTTATGTGTGTGGATATCGTAGCATCGAATGCAAATGGCTTTGTGATGAGAAAAATAAGTGACTTTAAGGGAAAGATCATTTTCTGTGGCCGTTCTTGCAGAGTGCTACAATCGAGCAAAATTCTTAAGTTTTTGGTTAGAGTACCAGGCAGCAGAAAAAGTCTCGTGGACGGTGAAAGACACAAAATATTACTTTAAGCCTATGCTTATAATATAAATAAATTTTTTTGTCACATGTAGAGGTACGAAAGTTTGTTCAATATTACGTAATATTTCTGAAAAGAAGAAAATCCGACGACAGGTGAACCTGCATCCTTGTTGTTCCGATGATCGACACAACTGCCGAATACTGAATTTTGACAGGTATAATAAAGCCGTATTTTTTAATTGAATAACGTTAACGCCATACATCAGTAAGTTGGATAATGTATTGAGAATACGTAAGGTATTCTCAATACATTCTATAAGGTGCTGCAGTCCTCGCCATCAAAGAAAATTTACTAAATGCAGTTTTTAAAATCCATGAATTATTTTTGACTAAAATTATGAATATTTACAATGAAATTGAAAGAGTTTTTATTTCAAAAATTATAATTTTTGCAATTTTTAAATCTATGTGTGTATATATTTATTTTATAAGATTTAAATAAATAATAGATTGAAAGATATATTATTGAAAGTATATCCTGCCATCATTCTTAAAATTAACACACAACAAATAGTTTTACTTTTAAATTACTCTTAAAAGCTCTTGCCGATCACTCACACATTTAAGTGCCGATAACTGAAGCAGCCAGGTTTCTAAATTGCCGATAACCCGTGCATTCTCGTATTTATAACTTCAAACTTCTTATAATATTAATTCTAATGAGATTCTATGTAAGTAGTAAGTAAATTACATTTCTAAAGGTCCGCTTCACTCGATAAAACCCATTTATTAAGTTTTAGAGAAGTTTACTCTAGTTTTTCAAGCATTTGAAATCTGCAATTTCCCTTAAGCTTCCGATAACTGGCACACTTAACTTAATGGTGTATTGTAAAGGTTTTGAGAGAGTTAAAAAAAACTTCAAAATAAGTCAAAGATAGTCTGAGATGACGCTAAAATATTTTCTGTATTAGAGGATATAACTTTGATCGATATTTTAGATTTCCATATTCACAGTCTGTGTGAAATGATTTCTCTTCTGATCGATCCGTTACCATGTCCGACGATAATACAGATTTCTATTAAAAATAGATTTGTATATTACATCTTGCAAAATAAAGCGTGTCTCAGAAAAAAGATTCTCCCTCTTATCTCTATAGTAGCTCAGTGGTTAGAGCACCTGACCGGAGATCAGTTGACCTGGTGTTCGTATCTCAGCGGAGTGAAAGGAGTAAATATTTTTTCTGAATAAATTTAATTTCAAAAAGAATTTAGAAAATTCAAAAGATCTGAAGAAGTTCAAAGTAACTTGAAATGTATTCCAATAATTTGAAGATAATTAAAAATCATTTAAAACATTCAGTGGTCTCATAAGAACTAAAAAATTCAGAACAGTTCAAATAATTCAGAAAATTTTAAAAGAATTCAAATAATTAAAAAAAAGACAATACAAAAGAATTCATAGAATTCAAAATATTTCAGAGCATTGGCAAGAATTTCGATATTTCAAAATTTATAAGATAATTTAGAATAATTCAGGAGAGTTCAAAGAATACAAGAAACTTGGAGAAAGTTAGAACAATTCATGGTGTATGGTAAAGATTTCTAGAGAATTAAAAAAAATTTTGATTCTGAAGAATTCGTTTGAATTCTACAGGATTCAAAACATTCAAAGAAAGTTAAAATAATTTAACGCGTATTCTAATGATTTCAAGGTAATTACAAAACCTTTAAAAAAATTCAGTGATACCGTGAATTCAACAAATTCAGAACAGTTTAGAGAATTCAGAAATTTTTTTAAGAATTCTGAGAATTCAGAATAAATCAGGGAATACAAAGAATTTGGAAGAATTCAGAGAATTCGGAAGAAAAAAGAGAGTAACGGATAGATTCATAGAATTAAGAAGAATTCAAAGAATTAGAAAAAATTTAGAAAATTCAGAAGAATTCACAGAGTGCAAATGAATTCACACTCTTCAAAAGAATTCACAAGATTCAAAACAAACATTTAGAGCATTTCAAAAGAATTTAGAGAATAAGAAAGAATTCAAAATGTTTCAGAGAATTTAAAGTAGTTCAGAGAATTTAAAAGACTTCAAAAAGCTGAGAAGAATTCAGTGTATTCGGAAGAATTCAGCGAATAGCGGAAGAATTCAGAGAATTAAGAAGAATTCAAAGAGTTAAGAAGAATTTAGAGAATTTAGAAGAATTCACAGAGTGCAAAAGAATACACAAACTTCAAAAGCATTCACAGAATTTAACAAAAAATTATAGAATTTCATAAGAATTTAGAGAATACAAAAGAATTAATAGAATTCAAAAGATTTCAGAGAATTTGAAATTCAGAGAATACAAAAGACTTGGAGAAATTAAAAATAATTTAAGGTGTACTGTAAAGGTTTCAAGAGAATTGCAAAAACTGCAAAAGAATTCAAAAGAGCACAAGTGAATTCTAAGAATACGTTTGAATTCTACAGAATTAGAAATACTAGAAGGAAGTTAAAACAATTCAACGTGTATTCCATGAAGGAGTAGTAAGGAGTGATATCTCCCATGGGTGAAGGTATACGAAAGTGGACCTGTAAATATCCGAAGGTTACAATCTGCGTCTCTTATTAGTGCAGTATGGCGCGCAGCCGTGATTTCAGTATTTTATGGCTGCGCGTGTGACTGCACTATTGTCATTCTCTCTCCTAATTTTTGGAGGATTTCAAGACCACTTCATTTTTACGGACATACTAATCCTTACTATTCCTTCATGGTGTATTCGCAAGGAAAAGATATTTTCTAAGAATCTCGTCTCTCAGTTGCCGTGTGAAGTTGCACTAATGATATTCACAACCTCCTGCAAATTTAAAATTACTCTTTTGCGCACACACCCTCATCAGTGACACATGGACTGCCGTCTTCTGCATGCTTCCGATTGGTTAATCTTTAATTGTTAATTACTCATTAATTATTAACTTTACAACAAATTTGTATGATTATTTTAAACTCCATCTTTTATGAGGAATTCAAAAATATAAAAATGTACCTTGAGCACTGGGACACCTGTATATTTGTAATTTCCTTTTCATTTAGCAACTTTTCAGATGTCAGTGTATTATAAATACTAAAATGTTATTCTACGTCTACAGTAATGAACAACTTGCATTTTGTTAATAAGTGTTTAAGGGCATGTGATACTTCAATCGGGTTCAGTTCCCCCGGGTTTTTGTACACAAAACTTAAAATTTGTAAAAACTGAATTCGGAGATGCTATAAAATAGAATAACGGACGTCCCCGAACTCTTTTCTTAAGGGATAATAGCAAAAAAAATATAATCTGCTAAATAGAATTTTTCTGTATATGCACTATTTGGGGGTTAGGATCGGTTGTCAAGTCTCTGTCATTCCGATAATGTTGGTATCTGTTGTACCGAGTGGCATAGAGGACGTCCTAACGAGCATAAATTAAATTATTTATGAAATATATTTTTTGGATTGCCTACAAACAAGCTTAGTTCCAGGAAATTAGTTACTATGTTTTATTACTTATCCTAATTTTTCGACCAAAAATATTGTGTAGTTTGGAAGTAAAGCTGCGGGGAGAATTGTAACACACATAACCTCAAAATACACACATATTAATCAAATTTAGCAAAATGACATTTTTTTACATTATTCCACAACAGAAGAGTTCGGGGACGTCCGTTAGAATGTTCTCTATCATTCCCCAAATTTTTAAGGCAAAATCTTTATTATTGTAGGAAAAAAGCCGGGGGAACCTAACACTGCTAAAATCGATAATTGTTTATGTATCACATGCCCTTAATAAGGCGTAATTTTTCTCAAATGATTGAAAAAAAGTATAAAAAGAGTAGCATAATCACGCTTAAATTTTCAACTCTTGCTTTATTCTTAAGAAGAAAATAGTAGGAAAAAACAAAATACTATGCATTTTTTCAAAACATAAAATTTTGTGAGTTTCAATATAGTAACTGCATTGTACAATATGCAAGTAGCAAAGGTTTGAAATGTCAGTGCAATTAATGTGGTCTAAAAATTCGACTTTTGGGGATATATCCCCCCCAATTTGTTCGTTCCCGGAAAAAGAAATCCCCAACTTTCTTTCAAATCGGTCAACATCCCGTGCCTTCCGGCTGTTGAAATTAACATGGGGTTTTTAAGGGTAAAATCTCGGCTTTGGGAAAAAAATGGAAAAAAAGAAGTACCTTTTATTAAATTTTCTAAATTAAAGTTTGGTCACTTCTTTAGAAATGTTCAAGAAATAATTTCTACACAACAACTTTTGATTCTCCCCCCCCCTCCCCCTTTTTCTTGTTACTGGAAAATGCCCTAGAAAATGCAAAATATCTCTTTCATGTAAAATTCATGCTAAACACGGTATTTTTTGAATTTTTACTTAGGTAGTTATTTATATTCGATAAGTCACAAGATTCTAAGTTTTCTAAAACTAATTTTCAATTATCTAAACAATTTTATTGGTTTGAAACATTTTTTCCAGTGTGAATTCTCAAAAGTTATTATCTTTCGCGGCAAATCATACATTAGATGAATTTCAAGGATCATATTTTTTGCCTGACATATTGTTTAAATACATTCTTTCTTCAGTTTTGACCTTTCGTTAGTGCTGTAAGAAGTTTTCGGTGTGAAAAGGTTAAAATAAACAACAAAGAATTAAATATAAAAAATATATAGTTGGCAGCATTTCGGACCTCATATGATCCCTTTTCAAGCATGCTAAAAATAATAATTTATTGTGAATAATTACATTTTTGTTTCAAAAATGTAAGTACAAAGTTCATAAATAGAGTTATAAATAAATAAATAAATAAATAAATAAATATATATATACATATATATATATATTGTAACCTGTGAGTTGCAAGTGTCGCCTAAATATAGGCAAGAGAAATAACTTCTGTGAGATGTACATGCAGAATTGCATCACACAGGAGAAACCTCAGAGCGCAGGCTCCAGAACTCCCACGCAATGGTATTGCGTAAGAGAGTGAGAGGGTAGGAGTGGGGCAACTAGCATAAAAAGAGCTCCACGGCCGAAAAACGGCACTTTGAAATCTTGTGCCACCAACAGCCGAGATCTCAGGGTGAACATCCTGTGGAAAGGACTGAGGATCAATCCTCTCCCCCTTGCCACATTCTTCACTCAATTCCAAACGCGAAGCAACTCCTAGGAGAGTCTCTACAGCGATTCTATCGTCCTGAGACTGTCTAGAAAGAATTATTCTCTCTTGGGACTCTGCGATCTTCGACTTCCGTGACGTGAAATTGAAATAGGTTCTCTTGCGCGCGTTATATTGAGCATTTGTGTGCATCTTTCATTTTGTGTCCACTTGACTGGCAGTTCTTTTCTTTGACTTCGCTTTTATTGTCTCAAGAATAGTATTGAGCAAGGTGGAGGTTACACCGAAGCCCCAGGTCAATGCAGTGTTGAGATACTAACGGCAATAAGAGTCACCGGTTTTTCAAAAGCAATCGTTACAAGGTCAGTATTGAGCAAGGCAGAGGTTTTACCAAAGCCCCAGGTCAATACAGCTTTGGAACACAAGCTGAGAAAAATGGTTGAAAGCTTAAACTCTCGTATTCAAGAATATTATCGAGCGAGGTAGAGGTTGCACCGAAGCCTTAGGTCGATATAATTTTGGAGACTTTCGTTAAGAAAACTTAAGATTTCTGCCTTTACGATATACAGGCAATAAGAGGAGTTAAACTGCTCAAATTGGCTGCGAAAGTCGTAAGAGAGAAATCTGAGTAAACTTGAGAATTTCCGGTCAACAGGAACCTCGAAAATAATGCTGTCATAAATTCATCACTATTTGTGAGAATAGTTTCTGTTGAGCCTCTCTCACGCTCTCTCTCTCTCTCTCTCTCTCTGGTCACGACGGGATACCTGAGGCTCGGACGCTCTCGAGCTCAGGCAGTAGAGCCGACGCGTGGTTTCACAGCCCCCTAAGGGATTAACCTGTGAGCGAAAGGCCCTAAAGCAATTAACTATTTCCTGATTCTCGGTCATTAATTTGCATTATTATTTTATTATGTTTCGACAAATACCTACCTTCGAAGTGGGAAAACACTCGATGTAAGTTTCTTTATTCTGAGAATCGGCATATTGAAGGATTCTAAGAATAAAAACAGAGCAAAATAGTGAGATTCTCGTACCTGAACACGAGCTATAACCTTCAACGTGTCCGAGGCAGTCCCATAATAAGGAATTCCGTTAACGTTGGCTTAAATTTTACGCAGTACAAATTCTAGACTCATCTTTTAAAATCCGTTACCATGTCCGACGATAATACAGATTTCTATTAAAAATAGA
>CAKNWT010297383.1:0-19294 GCA_932066315.1 Andricus coriarius | reverse complement strand
GACCAAATCTGTCGTAGAAGATGCTTGTATTTGCTTCGGAGAGACTCCTTCACTGATGTTACGTCCTGAATGCGGCTTTGAGGCACGCCCAGGTATGTATAGGTCTCTCCAGTGTTAAGATGTCTGATAACACCTATATCCACAAGCTCAGGGTCCCCGGGAACGCCAGCAATCTTTCCGTCCTTCAGATGAATTTTGGCACATTTATCCAATCCAAAGTCCATCCCAACCTCTCCTGTGTACTCCGCGATGATATTTATGGCCGTTTGAAGTTTGCGTCTACCAGAGGCATAGAGCTTCAGGTCATCCATATAAAATACAGGAGTGACCTTATGCTCGCGCTGGTAAGTGTCGCCACAGAGGTATCCAGAAGAATTACGTAGAGCGAGAGATAGAGGCAGAAGTGTGATGCAAAAAAGCAAAGGGCTCATGGTATCGCCCTGAAAGACGCCCCTCTGGAAGGTGACGTTGTTTGTTGTCACACGATAATTTCCAGATGAGATAGTAAATCTAGTTTTCCAAAGAGGCATTAATCTCTCTATGCATCTCACTATGTATGGATGCACCTTCAAGCTTTCCAACAGACAGATGATAAGTCTATGAGAGGTTGAATCGAAAGCTTTCCGGTAGTCAATCCAGGCCATTGACAGGACGCGTTTATGGGTTTCTTCCTTTCCTGGCAATAACAGTATTTGTTGGAAACTAGATACAGAACGTTATTTATTTCAAATGAAGTATTTAAAAAAAAATTGTGATTTACCTATTTATTAATTATATATATATATATATATATATATATATATATATATATATATATCAATCTCACGGTCGTGAGACGTAGCCATAGGTGTGATTTACACCGGTTCTACTGGAAGCCAGTGTCATTTTTATGGTTGGCAGTTTATCCCAGTGGGATCCTGCAGTGGTTGTTTAACCTTTTTTTCAGTTACATAAAATTAGCTCAACAATCACCGCAGGGTCTCCCTGGGAGCAACTGCCATACATGAAAATGACACTGGCTCTCAGTAGAAGCACGGTAAATTACACCTGTGGCCACGCTTCCCGACCGTGAGATGGGTGGCCACAAGTTACGATGAAATTACAATATTTAACAAAATTATGTGTATTTTTCATTTGTTTTATACAAGAAATGTATAAAAGATATTAAATCTTATATATTATTTCACACTACGTATAATTTTTCCGCCTGGATCGTTTATGTTGAGGACACATAACGACCAAAGAATGCCAGCTCTCTACATCCATCTCGCAAGTACCTCGGCATGTTTTAGGCATGCGATTATGTCTTCGGGGATACGAAACAATGATGGCTTCGTACTTCTGAGAACACCGATTACAAGTGCAATGATAAAATTTAGGTATCGAGGCCATGTAAGAGAGCTACAACGCCTGTACCCAGAATATTCGGTTAAAATGATTGTCCTTGTGATCAATGCTCGTGGAGGTGCGAAGCCATCACTGGTTTGTAACCTTGAAGACATTTCCGCGTGCCAATAACATTGCGAGGAACTTACGAGATGAATCCAGAGTCCCGAAAAAATAACCCCCAAATGGAGGTGTAACAACCGTTCCAAAATCTGAATGGCCCCCGGTGTCTTAAACTGTGACTCAGGGACACCGGGTTACCTCTCAGAGTATGCAGCCTTATCCTTGCCTGAGGGGCTCTACAAGCATGGACGAACTCTTTTCCCTAACTGCTCGTGGAAACAACAATGATAACACCAAACATAGCTGTCAGTGCGGTTCAAAACAATCTAACAATCATTGACCGAGTCAATGCGATGGACTGGCAAAATCTCAATACTTTTGACTAGACGGATTGACTGATGGATGATCTGCTAGAGTGCTATGAGGCCAGTATGGTCCCTAAACGAGAAGGCCACATGACGCGACTGCATACGCTGTGCTGCGAGAAACACGCACAGCTCTCGCACTTTTTGCATCAACTTCTGTGAAACCGTGCCGAGGAACTCCGGAAAAGGGGTTATATAAGCGGAGCGCCTACTCTACCGCAGCGAGAACAAGCCAGCAATAGAAACAGAGAGGCGAGACTGAGACCAACCGCGGGCAGACATCCAATAGAAGAATAGCGATGATTTAGGACCGGGAGAAACATCAACATCCAGGTTTCTCACAAGTCCAAAGATCTAGCTGAACTGGATGATGCACTTCGTAGAGATATTTCCGAAGAGTCCGACCAAAAGGGGAATGCATCAATTTAGCAAAAGATAGGTTGGACAAGACCGTACGCCTCACGCACGGGTACTATCTGACGCTGAGCAGAAGTCTAGAGCGGAGAGAGGTGGGTCAGACTAAATAAATACTTTTACTCTTACCCATCCTGACTCCTTGGTGGAAGGACGTAAAGTAATCCTCCCGAAGATTGGCAACTTGTGTGCCCCTAAGAATAACAGGACAATAATTTGCCTGAACACTCTGTATAATATCTCCACAGCTATCCTAAATGATAGTATTGTTCAGACTATTGGACCCGTGTGGCAAGTGATGTGCGACCAAGGACCAACCATGAGCCCCCTCCTCTTTTGCCTTACATTATTGCCACTAACACTCGCACTTGGCCATTCGCAAGGGTACTTCTGCGGCAAAACTGGAAATCTAAATCATAGGGTCCTTCATGTATTTTACATGGATAATCTCAAGATATGTGCTAAAAACAAAAAGCAACTAAATCTTGGTCTAGAGATTGTCAAAGAGTACTTTCAAGAGATTGGAATAGAGTTTGTGTTAGAAAAATGCGCCAAGGTTAATTTGAAGCGACGAAAACTCAGTGGCATTCCTAAAGACCCGGATCTCGATGAGAGAAGACGCAACGTTTGTTAATAATGCTCTTCGTTATAAATACAAACGTCTTATCCGAAATATTTGGACCTCCGAACTGTCGGCGAGAAACAAAGTATCTGCAACGAACATGCTTGCCTTCCGGGTAGTACTCTATTCATTTGGAGTGGTTCCATGGACGAAGGACAAGCTCAGATCCCTTGATAGCGGGTTACGAAAAGTTATGCACATGAACAAAAGCATGCATCTTTAGTCATCTGTTCCGCGACTTTACATCTCACGCCGTCAAAGCGGTCGCAGAATACTTAACCCTGAATGTCTTCGCAACATGATTATTCTGGGCACAGCACATACAGTCGCAAACGCATGAGACCCTCTTCTTGCCCTTGACTTCAATATCAGGGGTGAGCAAAATGCATCAAACATCATCCATCTCGAGTACTCACTCCTGAAGGCCCGGATCAAGAAAGCTCAGGAGGAAAACTTCCGTAAACAGCTCCTCGACAAGAGGATGCACGGCATCTTCCACAGAAATGTGAAGGATTAGTCTATGGCATATGAAGTAACGTTTCTTTCCTCAAATCACTCGGATTGAAGGCGGGCACGAAGGGTTTCATTTTGTTCTGTCAAGACGATGTCATTTCAACTTTAGCATATCCTAGCCTCATTTTAAGCCAAGATATTCCCGATGATAGTTGCAGAGCATGTCATGCAAACCCCGAGCACTTAGGACACGTACTATCTAGTTGTCGAACTCATGCGGGAACGGCGTACATACAAAGGCACAATGCGCCACTAATAGTGCTTTATTAACATCTCTGTCACTTTTACAGCATTAGTCCTGACATCACACCGCCAAACGCTCCTAGGGAAATGGCGGGAATTTCCGAAAATGAGAAGTGCCGAATATACTGGAACTTCATGAACTCGGCAATTGCTTCTGTCGCGCACTTGAGGCCTGACACAGTTCTCCTTGACTTCGAGAAACGAACCATATTTGTCATCGAATTTCGGCGCCAGCCGACAAGAACATCACAGACAAGGAGAATGAAAAGAAAGAGAGGTATAAAAACCTTATAGGGAGTTGCGACTGTTGTACCCGGAATATTCTGTTAAGCTAGACCTCTTTATGATCGATGCTCTTGGCGGTGTCAAGCTTTCACTGGCTAATAGCCTGAACAGCATCCCTGCGTGTCAACGAAATGCTAAGAGACCTGTGGGGAAAATGCAGAAGGCGTTCGTCCTTGGGTCGCTCCGTGTCCTGACGGTGCACGAAACGTTTGCCAAATCGTGGAATTGGGTCCATCGCAGACTGTAACCACCTGTCTCTCGGTCGTGAGACGTGGTTACAGCTGAAACGTTACTGCGATTTCGCCGAGAGTGGGTGAAATTTTGTAGAATGGCACCCTCGCTCTTGGTGAAATAGCGATGTTGTCCTTATGAGAAACTTTTAATTATATATCTTCATTTGGCGATAATAGGGTAATTTATCTTATATTTGTACTTGCGATCTGCATGGCATGAATCGAACGTTTTGAATAAGAACGGTGCCTGACACTTCAGGCTGCGAAGGTGAAACTCCTTACATCTGACGACCCTGTTTAAACTCTAAACACGGTTGCCTACATCCTCAACCACACGGCTGTTCTGTTGTAAATATAAACGACCACCTTGATCCTCTTTAGTTCAGTGAGTCTAGTCCTATTACTCCGGCGCAAAAGCGAAAGTAAACGCCGACCAAAGCGGTTGTTCAGTCATAAATAAAGACAAGTCCTAACGCCCCTGTGCTACCTTGATTGTAAATTAACAATGCAGCAATACCATTAACTCCAATCTGTGAGAACAGGTGGTGCACTTCACTCTCAGCCCCATTGTGATACGATTTTCCGACGTTAATGAAAACATAATCGATGCGACGATCGACTATTTTCAACCGCTAACATACAGATATTACGATACTTTCATAGATTGTTTTGATTATAAGTGCAAAATATCGCACGAGTAGCTCAAAATAAGTACAAAAAATTATTTTTGTTTTCCGAATTTCCATCCCTTATGAAAAAGAAGTATTAGTATCATTACGTGACTGTCGAATTTTCAATATTGAATACTTCAAATTAAAATGTGTTTACATGCTTGCGGAAAAATAATCATACCTCTGTCAAAAATCTGCTTTTAATGATAACTCAGTTCTCCTCCCTACAAAAAAATAATAAAAATAGATTTAAATTTACTACTGTTACGCCATCGTATCTAAAACTAGCATACACATTTAAAATCATTACAAATTTCGCACAAAAAATATTAATTACATGTTCACAAACTACTGTTGCAGACCATATTCAAATTATGTAACGTATATTTGCCCAAGCCACAAATATACTGAATTTAAGAAATTGAAAGGAAATAATTGTCTTCAAGTGAACAAACCATATTATCATAAGAAATGAGATAAATTAATGTTTAAATGAATTACCGTGATAATAAAAGAATTTAGAACGGAAACAAAGTACCTAAATTGTGTTTAGTTGCTACATTACAGCAGCGCCGTTTCAGCAATCAAGGAAACACCTGATTCATGATTTTTAACTTCTAGGTCTGGCATTTATCCTTGCATTCCTTTGTAGCCTTAAAAGTAATATTTCTTTCGTATCCGCTCAAGCGGTTAGAAAATATGGCCGTGCTGAACAAGAACAATTTTCAAATACGATTGGTATATACATATAAATTTACTCGACTATATTTTGCTGAACATTTAAGTTTGCTAAAAATTATACGGAATAAGTTTTGAGTGTTCAATAAAAATCAATGTCTTTGTTTATATGAAGACTTTCTACACAAAAAGGATAAATAGAAACTGTTGGATTACTTATTCAACTGAGGATTAAACTTTAATAATCGGCGAAAATAATAATCATCCTTGTTCAGTCTTGTCTCTGAAATGCAGCCTTAAAGGAATAATTTCTATAATTTTACTTATTAAGTATAATCATTTTTTACCCAGTTTCAATCCAGTTCTTTTATAAAACTGTGACTAGGCTAAACTCGAGTCCTACTCGCTGCTTCATTTGACTGATTAAATATCACTGAACCAAGTATGTCGTTAGGTTCGTTATGTGCTTCCTTCATTAAAAACGAACCAAGTTCCGTCTTCGTCAAGCGTAGTAGCCTCTGGGCCTCACAAGAGAACGCTCAGATTCGCGAGCGTTTCCATCGCAGGTTAATTAGCCGACTGAGCTAGACGCTGGGAATACCTTCGTACTACGATCCGTCGTAAAGCAAGCGCTTGGTATAGGTACTTGCCACACTTCCTGCATCTAATAGGCCGCCGTTAGTTGCACCATAATCCTACAATAATAATGCACCCATACCTATATCTGAACACAAAACTCTTGCCTGCAGATATATACAAGAAATCAAATCACCTCGACAATAAAATGTTGCTGAAATGTTTACTTATTTTAAATAGACTCTTTGTGACAGATTGAATACAATACCATTTCTTTCAACGAAAATCATTCATAGCTAGGTTTGGACATTCGGAATAGTTTCCAGAACTTGAACAACTTGGGCCACCCGAACAATTTAGACAACCCTCACCGTTTCGGCAATCCAAACAGTCCAGACAATCTCAATAGTTTAGACATATCTCGAACAGTTTGGACAACCCGAACAGGTCATAAAAATTAAACAATTTGGACACTCGAACAGTTTAGACAATCTGAATAGTTAAGACATAGCTAGAACTGTTTCGACAACCAAAACAACGTCAGAAACCCTAGCAATTTAGATCATTCAAATAGTTTAGAGAACCCGAAAAGTTTAGACAACCTGAACAGGTTAAAAAGAAAACAATTTCGACACCCGAACAGTTTAGACGACCCGACCGGTTTAGAAGATCCGTACAGTGTAGACAACCAGAGCATTTTTGACAACCCAAACATTGTAGACAATTTGAATAGCTTAGACATATCTTAAACAGTACCCACAAACAAAACATCTTCGACAACCCTAGCAATTTAGACAATCCAAATAGTTTAGATAGGGTTGCCATATGTCCAAAGGAGTTTAGCAGGATACCCAGTGCCAAAACCCTTAAAAAAAAGGTCATCGCGTGTGTTGACCCGGACCTCTGCTTGTACAGTCTGGTATATAAGGTATATATCCCTATATAAAGTTAGGCGCCATGAAAGGTACAGCTTTTATCATTTTCAAAAAGAGTATTTATTATTCAGCAGGATTAGCAGGATGGCATACAGAAAGAAGGACTTTTGGCAACCCTAGTTTAGACAACCCGAACAGTTAAAAAAAATAGTTTGCTACACCCAAACAGTAAAGACAACCTGAATGGTTTAGACGACAGAAACAGTTCTTACAGCTGGAATATTTTAGATAATCTGAATGGCTTAGACATATTTCGAACAATCTAGATATCCCAAACAGTTTTAAAAAACAAAACCGTTTCGATACCCGAATAGTTTAGACGATCCAACCAGTTTCGAGAACACGAACATTTTAGACAATCTAAACATTTTAGACAACCTGAACAGCTTAGACATATCTCGAACAGTTTCGAAAACCCTAGCAATTTAGACAAATAGTTCCGAGAACTCGGGCAGTTTAGATCACTCAAATAGTTCATGAAAATCAAACAGTTTTGACGAACAAAACATTTTAGACAATATGAATAGCTGAGACATATTTCGAATAGTTTGGACAACCCAAACAGCTTTCACGAACCAAGATATGTAGGCAGCCTAAATAGTTTCGAAAACTCGAAAATTTTAAACGACCCAAACAGTTTCGACAATTCGAACATTTTAGACAATCTAAAAAATTCAGACATTAATGCAAATCTGAGTTATGCTTAGAATAAAAATTGCAACTAATTTATATAAATATAACATCATTCATTTAGCAAATAATTTTATATAATCTACGAAGCACATACAATTATTTTTCTATGAAATTATCAAACTTAGTCATGAATATTGCAGCGAAATAATAAGCTACTTGCTTATAAAGGATGAATAAATTTACCATTGCTATGAGTAATTTTAAATGCCCTTATTGTGCTTATGATGACATTTAATTTCCGACTATAAGCTTAATAAAATTACGACAAGCTGTACAAGTATGTGAACATTTTCAATGGAATTATCGACCACCGGAAATGATTTTGCTTTTGCATTACTTAGGAAAATTGACACAATTAACATAAATATTTAGACTGATACCAGAACAAGAAATTTTCCCTTGAGAACCTTCTTTCAGTATTAATGCAGAAGACTAACAGTCAACATCGTGCAGGCTATATCCTCATAAGGAAATCGAACGTGTCCTTTCTAATTGTACACTCGCGTAAACGAACACCCAATGTTATTTGAGCTACATACAATGTTAATTGAGTGTAACATAGACCCCCCGTTGCACCACTGTATCACTCAACAAAATCAGCGTATTTATTGCAATAATTTCACTGTCCACACATGCTTTAAATCTAGATAAATTACTGTCGTATTTATACACACTACAGCATGAACTGAATGTTGCAATACTGGATAGATTTGATAAAATACTATATATGCATTTCACACATACAAATTCACTATAATCCAATTTATATAACCTATGTGCACATATAGTTTCTGATGGTAGATTAAATTCTCTATTATCTCAATATCATAGGAATTCCAACACTGTACATTAACACATTTACACTCTTCTTTGTAGTAGATGATGTAGTAGATTCAAAACACAATTATCGTATTTTCTCACACATTTAATCATTTAAAATTTTCCAGCACTCATAATAAAACTCTACAATAAATAATTGACTAACGCATAAAACCACAACAGAAAGACTGGCATTTTAACATTTTCATCTTATACGCCATTCACACAGGAGTAAAATAATTAATAAATGATAATGGTCCTTTTTGTCTGACCCAGCGATGTACCGCAATGGTTATGTGCTTGAATATAATAATACTAAGGGACTCTTATTATCGAGAGGCACACCTCAGACCCGTAATATGTCTACTTGCAGTACGTCTAGCCTTAAGCTATTCTATTAGGCGCAGACAGCGATTTAAGGCCGACTGATTGATCTTACACTTAACTACCGTAATCCTGAGTTCAGGGAATTTCATTCAGAAAATTCTATAACTATATAAATAAATACCCATATTACGTAATCATACTTATGATTTTTGACTCTCAATGAATAACTTTGACTAACAATTTATTATCATAGTAAATTTGAAATTATGCCAATTTATATTTTATTTACTCCCATCCATGAATGGCAGCAGTACTGGCTCCTAGCAGAACCGCGATAAATCATACCTACGGCCATGTGTCACGACCGTGAGATGAGTGGCCACCGTCAATGTTTCTTAAATTTTTTGTTTGCTCCATTCGATACTAATACAAACAAATATGTAGCATCCAATCCACGATGAAAACATATTTCCGACCTTAAATACCTTGTTTTTATTAGAATTATATAATTTCCGATATTTGACAATAAGAGCAATTAAGATCAATATTATAATTTAAGTCTAATGAAAATTGAATCCAGTTTTTAGAATAAAACGCAGAAAGTTCTTCTTTCTGTATACTAAAGCTTCTCATAGTTTATTCGAGATGAATATCACGTTCAAGCTGCACTAAAGGAAATGATTTGTAAACATTTCGACAGAAATGTTGCGCGTTGCATGAGCAAGAAATATTATGGCCTTAGAAGTCAATCGTTCTCACAATCAAGCACATTTGCTTTTCGCAGATGGCTCTAACTTTTGTCCACTTTCGACTTAAGGAGGTTAATTCTATACGAGTACACAGAAATTGAGAAAAATGTCCTGAGAGACAAGATACACATAATTTATCGATAAATGTTAAATAAATCTTGCCTTGAAGTATACGAGACCAACATTTAGAGGAGTTTATAAATGACGTTTTTGTGATAATAAAAGGCCAGATGCACGCCCTCTTACCCTCTATAGTTATAGGTACAAACAATTTATCGAAAGATCTTTTTCCTTCGCGAGCATATGTGCACAGATACACATGCGTCGA
The DNA here is from genome assembly GCA_932066315.1 of Andricus coriarius. NCBI lineage: Eukaryota > Metazoa > Arthropoda > Insecta > Hymenoptera > Cynipidae > Andricus > Andricus coriarius. The sequence goes on along the minus strand of CAKNWT010297383.1, from coordinate 9,394 downwards.
CATGCCACCAGCGGTGCATGTGGCCTAGACTTGAGTGGGAACCTAACTCTAGCAGCAGAACTGAACCGTGCAAAACGCGGCTACGACTTGCGTGACGAGGTCGGGAAAGTGCCGACCTGACGTCCTCGATCCCTACGACCTCCAGGGCTCAACCACACCCTGACGCGAAAGGATTCTAACATACAGCTGATCGGTATTCATTTCCCAACATGGTCTGATATTCCACAAATACTGAGGAGCTTCTATCATCAATGCACACACACTAAATCTGATAATACAAATTTTATCTGCTACACTCTACATAATTATCTGATTATGAAATAATCGTTTCTTTATTGACACATCTCTTCGCATCAAATTAATACCATCACAGATCAAAAAGATACCTTTAGATGTAGTGTGCAACTTTGACTCTTTTATATTTAAACATAACCGTACTTCAGTACTGCTCATGAGTGGGAAATTTCCCTGTTTTCGGATAATTTCGACACTATCGGGAATATTTCGGGAAATAGAAAAATACCGGAACGGACCGGAATTATTCATTTTAATTAGATCTAATTATCTCTGAACATTTTTTACAAATTTTGTCAGAAATTAATAATAAAAAATAATGTGTTCTGGCTGTAAATTATGATTCTACAGTAAATAAATAAATATTATACAATTAAACATTTATTTAACTATTTTGTTTGATAATTCAACCTGATTTTTCAGTTCTAAAATGTCCGGAAAATTTGCGAAGTTATCCGAGTAAAATTCATTCCGCCCGCTAGAATGCGCTAGAACATCGCGCTGTCTCACTCTGGCAATACAGCCAAACTTACCAAAAACTGCATAAATATAGAAAAATAAAAGACTACAGTATATACACATTATTATAATAATAGACATTATTGTCTTCACATGCACCAGTGAAATCTCACTGATTTCCCGTGAAATCTCACTGGTTGAAACAGCCAGAAGTGTCACTGGTAATCAGTGAGGTTCACTGGTTACTCAGTACCAGTGGTCATCTGGTCGTACGCATTGTGGTCCTTCAGATAGTTAGGTATGAAACTTATCATTCATCACTATTGGGCTAACAGTTGCAAAATCATCTTTTAAAAACCGCACTTTACTCTTTCAATAATAAACGAGGGCCGGGCTGCAATGTAATAGGATATAATATATTGCGCCTAATTGTGAAAAGGCCCGTCGTTATGACAACGTGTCGCATCGCTTAAAGTCAAACCTAAGTGCCCATGGGCCTTCTCACTTTCGATCGAAAGATACTGTAGCCCCTACTTATTGCAACCAGGCCCCAAATATTTCTAACACAAACACTAGTACACAATAAAGTTCGTTTTCACTCAAGAAATCCAAAGACCCGAACAGCGATATGCGCGTAATAGACAACTGGAGATTCATATCTTGGCCGCGTGGAACGCTATATCACTGGTTGATTCTATCATTTGGCATTACTGGTATATTCAGTAACGCTGTTTTAGTTGAGTCACTTACTGGTTCACCCAGTGAAAGTCAGAAAATCACTGTTTCACCAGTGATGATTCATAATGCTGATTCAAACAGTAACAATTTCACTGGTTCGGTTGAAGAGAGTACTATATTATACAGGAGTACTGGACCGCCATGTTCGGACGCTGCTTGGCGCGAGTTCAAATGTTTATTTGAAAAAACAAAACAATTCTCATTTTAAGAGATCAACCGAATACTAATATTATGTGAAGAGGATAATTAAATGTGTTATGAAATATATTACAAAGGTACTGTTCATATGTACTGTGAATATAAAATTCTTTGTAAAAAAAATAGAGTACACAAAAGATAGGAATCATTAGGACAGCAAATGTAGGTTATATAGGTCTAATTTATAGTTATTGGGTATTATACATATAGCAAGATCATGTACCAACAAATCAACGAATTTTGAATACCTAAAGTAAATTTTATGATATTTTTTTACAATAAATACTTTTTATACACTACATACAGACTGCATTTTGTTGACTATTTTCAGATTTTGGTGCACTGCAATTTATAATTTTGTATTGTACTCTTCTTTATTATTTATTTTTGATCGTTTATGGCGTGTCAGAATGTTTAAATTGATCTGTCAAGGTATACGGTTTGAACTGTTGGATGATTGCTTCAAAACTTACACAAAAAATCGTTTGTGATCTTATTATATGAACTTCATATAACCTTTTCGCTGATTAATCTTACAGATGTGCGCGCAAATTGGGAATTTGTTTTTATTGACATAAGCTGATTTTTATATTTCACATCAACAAAACGTTTCTAATCTTAACTTTTAAAATAGCATAAACTTCATACTTACTTTGAAAATTGAGGATATCAACAAACATTTAAAACCTAAATACTAATTAATAAATAACTATTCTAATTGAATACGCTTGAAAAAACAATTCGACAGGCCAATCCTACTTGGGTAGATCGGATAAGGAATATCTGATGATTGCAAATTGGCTTTTAGTTGACGACACATATGAATCAAAACACAAAAAAAAATTCTGCTATATTTACAGGATATACGGATATTTTGTATAACATTTATTGAATTTGATATCAAACTTTAAAATCTCATTAAAAAGACTGTAAATTTTACATAAAGTATCCGTAAATTTGTTAAACTACTAACAATTCTGTAAACTCTGCAGAAAACTCGGTAAACTTTACAGGACAGCTATGCTGTCCCTATTTCAACTGCAAATCCAGTAACTTGAGTAGACTCGTTTTTCTACATAAAACTGTGTAAAGGGCATCTCGATTGAACAATTCTTTTAAAAGATAAAGTAAACAATTTTTCCGAAATAATTGTAAAAGTAACCCTACTTCTTATTGGTTCATCTTACATTCTTTTTCTTTTATTGTGGATTTGTTTTCACTTTCCAAAACATATTCGCCAAAGGCTAATAAATAATACGCTGACAAGACCTAACAAATAATTTATAATCAGCAGTAAAAGCGGTCTAAACTTCTGATTAGTTAATCTTCAGATTTTCACGATAATTCAAAATATACGTTCAAACAATAATTAACCATATCCATAAAGATCCAAATTGATACTAGAATTTCTCTAAAAGTTACATGTAACATAATTATTTATCAAGAATTAATTTTTTTAAATCGAGAACATTCTCTCCTTTATTATAGACTCTGACACTGCATAACTAGCTATTATTGTAAAATCCTCTCTCTGTGAACTATAGTCGAAGCTATAATTATTTACTTACTTAAATTATGTTTTATGATATGGATAAACCAATACATATACTAGAAACATGAAGTGCTGTAAATAGCTGCTGAAAAAAATTGTAACATTAAAAAAATGTTTCTTTACTGTATCACAAGCAATATAATAATTCCGGCCTATGAGATAAAAAACTTACACTTACATTTCTTTGCTGACTCTTTTCATTTAAGTTTTATTTATTAGTTTGTTGTACGGAAACAGTAGTCAATTACGAAGCGTAATTTCGCGTATAACGCGCGTAATTGATAAACTATATCAGTGAGGTAATAAATAGCATTGGCATATCTGAAAGGCAAGAACCGTATATGCTCTGCAGTCACCTGGCAAACGCTGTAATGGTGAAGTGATTGGTCGACCAACCAAACGATCACGAGCACTATTCATAATTACCGCAGTGACGTATTACAGTACACGGATAAAATTTACTCTCGTTTCAATATACATATGCAAGAGTTAAGCAGTTAATAACGGGTTCTCGTATTTGGCATCGAGTGTCTTCAGATTTTCTCCACTAGGCGGAAGATTCATTTACGACTTGGTCGCTTTCGCTTTTATCGTAGCAGAATACAATTATTGCCGATAGGCTTCATTAAAAAATTCTCAAATCATGTTCTTACAAGCCAGTTTCACAAAATGAGTACCCAATCATTAAATGACCGTTCATCGTTCATATAAAGAAAACGTTTGAAAAACACACAATTCTTTTTCGATAATCAAAACATGGTACTATGATGATACTACTCCTTTCTTCTCTGAGATACCTTACTTTATAGTAATTACTACATCCCACGTCATTCACCATTTGTTTGGCTTATTAAAATTTTTTCTTCCACTTCGCTTCCTCGCTTCCACTCTACCTCCGAAAATTGTTTCCACCAGTTCTTCATGCCCCAGAGTGTGGGCCCTTCAAAGGGCACTTCGAAAAATGTCCTCTTGTAATAAGAGGATGTTTTTAATTTGTCTCAACAGGAATCCCTTCGCAGCAAAAATTATTCTCATGCGACTAACTTCACCTAATTTTGCAGCCAAATAATTATGTTCGTGTAAAAAATATATTTATGTGATTCAAAACTAAACAAGGAAGAGGATAATGCTTTTTTTTAAGACAACTTTTGTCTCACTGTTTAGCCTATCACGTCGTATCTTTCCCATACTGTAAATCTCCTTTTTTCTTGAACCAATTCTAATAACTTCTTCGGTTATTACTTTTTCTACCCATTTTATGTTCATCATATTTCCATAATCCCACATTTCAAACGCTTTTATTCTTCTCTGTCCCTATATTCGTTTTCTAATCTAGTTCTCTCGTCATTGCCAAGGTCTATAATATTTAGCTTTCTTAGGTGCGCTTGCTTCTTCTTTTAACGGCTACGTGGAATTCATCATTCCACCAAAAATCACCAGTCACTCTCCCTACAACCGCAGTGCTACACACTTTAGTTGCACTCCTAACAATGATTCCCTGAAACATTAACCGTTTGCCCTCTGAATCTTTATTGCATGTTATTGTCTCTCAAATTGTCCTAACTAGGTTTTCGTCATCTTATCCTGAATTTCTATTCGCCCTTTAGGTCTCTCATCCGCAACAATAAAATCAATAATACTGTGGCTTTTACCTATACACTAAGTTTACAAGTGGAGCATTTTATGCCAGAACCCAATATTTGTAATAAACAAGCTTCTTTCTGAGCAAACTTTTCCGGATTCATGCCTTTTGTCAACCAAAGTTTTAATCCAATCCAAGGCTACTCTATTGTTAGTATTATTCATTGTTTAAAGCATACGCCCAACTACAAACTTGATGCGTGGAATGTATTTTGTGAGTAAAAATCATGTCTAAAATAATTTGCAAAGTTGCCGTATGGTGGTAAGTCCAGTTATAACTTTAGTCTCATCCGACATCGAGCGTTCGAGGAGAAACATAGGGACAAAACTAGAACCGAAAGAGACATGGTTGGCTTATGTTCCATACTAAGGTGAGCACCAGCCTTCTGCAGTTTAGCAGTAGATGAGAAAAACTGTAAATTTCCCCAAGTTCCTGAAAACCACCAATTTCGTAAAGCTTCATATGTTCCCATTGTGCACCGAGAGAAGATACTTACTTTTTTCGTATGATCGCGTCTCACGTTACGGTAGCATGAACTATATCATACTATGACAGTATACATTCTTACTATTTTAGTGTGGATCCTTACTAAAATTGTAAGAATGTATACTGTCATAGTATGATACAGTCCATGCTAACGTAACGTGAGACGCGATCATACGAAAAAAGTAAGTATGTTCTCTCGGTGTGGATTTGTGTCAGGAAGATCATGTGCGGATCAGGTAGTTAGATTGAGATAGATAACATAAAAAAGTTTGAAAGTAAACAAAAAAGTTCTCTGTGCATTTGTTTACCTGGAAAAAGATAAGGTGGATAGAATTAAGGCCTGAAAGAGTATGGAGTAAATGGATGGCTACTAAACATGGCAATGAAAACAAGGTATGCAGGTAGTAAAGCAAGTGTAAGGGTAAATAGTCAACTGAGTGACTGGTTTGATATTAGGCAAGTCAAGGATGCGTTATGTCCTCTCCGCTATTTATTATGTTCATGGATAAGTGTCTAAGAATGGCCCTCTTCACAAAGAAGGCGTGGTTGTTACTGCAGAATCAGTTGAAGGCTCGCAAGAATGTTGATCAGACTGAATACTATCATGAAGAACATGGGCCTTAAAATTTATGCGAATGAAACAAAAATTAGGGTGTTTGAAGGAAAGGGTGGGAACACAACCTTCAACATTGGCTTAGACGATAAAAAAATGAACAAATTGATATATACGTATCTCTTGGAAGTAAATTTACTACTAACAGAAAGATCGATGGAGAGATAGCCAGACGTAATAATGAGGATAGGAAGATTATCGGCAGCGTAGGAGCCATTACCATCAGTAAAAATATAACAGATAAAGCTAAAATTGTAATATATACGTAATTGTGTACTAGCACCTAATGTTCTGTGTGGTAGCGAGACATGTACCTAAAGAGAAAAAGATAAGAGTAATTCCTGTGGAATATGTGCGGTAAAATGCTAATGCACAAAGTCTGTAATTGGAGGATTCTCAAAGAATGAAGTGTAGAGGAAACACTGTTTCACAAAAGTGAAAGCAATTTGTTTAGATGGTTTAGTCATGTAGAGTCCAGGCCTGCCCAAACTGGGGAAATCGACTCATTTGCCACATGTTCGAGTTCCACCACCACTTCCTTCTTATCGGGTCCAGAGGCTTGGGGGGTAATCGCTCTCGTGAAGTTGAATGAGTAGAGGTCGGTGGTAATGTTAATATCCCATCTGGCTAATGAGTCGGTTTCCCCAGTTTGGGCAGGCCTTATGTAGAGAGAATGAAAGGAGGACGATTCACGAAACAAGTATATTTAGGTAAAGTGAGTGGTTGGGTATCCAGAGGCAGACCGAGGAAAAAATGGTGTGAATGTGTGAATAAGACTCTGAGACGAAAAGTTATAAAAATCCATAGAAAAGCAAAAGCTTGCATGAAAAGATGTATAGATGTAAAGGAAGCTAAAGTTGTATGCCAGGACAGGAAAGTGTGAAGAAAAATAGTTTATAAGAAATGTATGACGAAGAGTGTCAGTGGAGTGGTAGATGTCTGAAACGAAAGACCTTGGATACTAATGGGCTCGCGTGGAGAACTTCACTTAGTCGAGGTGATTAGAGTTACGAGTATGGATCTTACTATGGGATTATCAGTAAGTTTGCGTATTTTGTGTGATCTATGATAAATGATGACTTTGTGAAGCTCTTCGCCGGGGGTGATTGCTAGAGAGATTGAACGAGCGTGTTATGTAAACCAGCAAGATGGGAATTCTAGATTTACTTACAAATTTATACCTCCTTCTACACTTCTCTTTCTCACTGTTCTCATATTAATCCCTTTATCCCGGCAGTATAACGAAGTTAAAACCGAGTGACTTACGCTTACCCTGAAAAGGATTTGGCTTAATAGTATTATAATAATAATAATATGGTGGTTCAGGTGGTTAGGTGCTCGGAGTTCACGTTAGAGGTCCGGGTTTTAGATCCATGAGCCGGTAACTTTAGCATTTTTTTAATATACTTTTACCATGGTTCTGGTGATTCAGATCCCACCTTAAGCTTTGCCCAATATGTCCCAATATGCCAAATTAGGCATACTGTTCTTATCAGATCACATGATTTCATTACAATAATGTGTCCATGACTGAAGATATATGCCGGGACAGACCCGTGCAGACTATTAAAAAAATAAGAATCTAAAAAAATTGCTTTCAAAATATTGGGCTATAATCATCTTAAACTTGAGAGAAAAATGAGTTGTCTCATTTTTTTTTATAATTCCTACTCATTTCTCATAGCCCACATTTCGAAGCAGCATCATTACGGTTTTTCTGTAAACGATCTGGGCGACAGAAAATCATTATAAAAAGTTAATTGAAAATTCAATCTAATTGCTGGTCGAGAAAAGACTACCTTAAAAAGAAAGAATTAATTTTCAATATCTTCGATGATCGCAGATCGCGAACGGGAAACAAATGAACAGGTTTTGTAATATTGCAAACTTATGGTACCTCAGTGCCTGGACCCCAGAAAGCCTAATCGGGTATGATACGTCCAAGTTAGGCAGCATATAGCAAAGTTCTATGTCCCCTATGATTTAAACGCCAACAGAAAATCAAGGTAAAGGTTCAAATCTGCTTTGCAGCGGACACACGTATTGGACACCAATTGATTGAGAGATGCCATCGTACTTTCAAATTTACCTACATTCCTGGACTAGCACGCGCTCAACAAGTTCATCCGTCCCTCATTATATTTTCTATCAGATTGTAAATTATGTATACTGCATAATTATATCATCCATCCCTTAGATTTTCCTTTTTTTAAATATTATTTTCTTGGGATATGAGGATGAAACCGTAATGTGTCTGACGACAAGTTGACATGGTCCTTGTCAGAGTCGGAAAGCCCCCATATCTAGGCCTGGGGAGTTATGGGGGTCATCACTCCTAGGATGGCGGACTCACCTACGATCGGAATAGGATCCTAACGTGCGGATTTTCCTAAAATTACCATGGCTAACTTTCAAAAACAAAAATCTACAGTAAAATATCTAAGGGTGGGAACTCTGAACGCGCGTAGTCTAAATACTGGCGGTTTTAGCGAACTCATTGAGGTAGGAAAGACATACGATACTGACTTGATAGCACTTCAAGAAACCTGCTGGCCGGGCGATTATGCGTCAATTTGTAAGGATAACTATACTTTTTACTATGGGGGAGCTAAGGGGCGCACACTGGGGACCGGATTCCTTATTAATAAGCGAATTTCGCAAGCGGTTATCGACATGCAATTCATTAGCGACCGATTATCATACATTGTACTAAGGGGTAATTTCAGCAAACAGGTGTTAATCAACGTGCACTGCCCTACCGAGGACAAAGACGAAGACACAAAAGATCTTTTTTACGAAACAATTGAACAGGTTTTTGACAAGTTCTCAACGTTTGACGCAAAAATAGTATTGGGAGATTTCAACGCGAAAATTGGAAAAGAACCGATGTATAGGCCTACAATAGGGTCAGAAAGTTTGCATGACGTCAGTAATGATAATGGAACTAGAGTAATAAACTTTGCAGCTTCGAAGAACCTCGTTGCCAAAAGCACATATTTCAAGCATAAAAATATACATAAGGCCACCTGGACATCACCAGATGGTATCACTCACAATCAGATTGACCACGTTCTAATTGACAGAAGACGTCATACAAACATTCTCGATATAAGATCGTACAGGGGAGCGGATTTAAATTCAGACCACATTCTCGTGATAGTAAAACTAAGATCTAGACTAGCGTTAAATAAGAAAACAAGCCGCGCAGAGCCAACAGTTCGTTTCAACATAGATAAGCTTAAAACACCAACAGAAACATTAAATTATCAAGTTCAGATTTCTAATAGTTTCGACGCTCTCCAAGAACAGAGAGACGATAACGGTAATTACGAGGAGGACCCGGAAATCCTGTGGAGCAATATGAAAAAGGCGATAAAGACAGCCGCGAATCTAACTATAGGTTTAAAGAAAG